>JAREIK010003422.1:409958-447300 GCA_029783825.1 Sapria himalayana | reverse complement strand
GTTTTAATATAATATTTTGTTTTTAAATATTTTTATAAATTTATTTATATATAATTATATATATGAAACACTTTTATAAATTTTATATATAATATATCACATTTATATAAACATTTATATAACACTAATAAACGTATTACATTCTATAAACAATATATTATAAACGTATTACATTATATAAATTGACAGATAGATAGACAGTATAGAAAGATAGGTAAATAGATAGACAAATAGATTTGCGTATAGATATATACAAACATGGATAGATCTGTAGTTAGATAAACATATTAATATACATATAGATAAAAAGATAGACAACAAAATATAGTCTAATAGATAAATAGATACATAGATTATAGAGAAATATACATATAGGAAATAGATATATAGACATATAGATATAAAAATAGATAGATAGATTGATATATAGATATAATAGATATATAGATTAACAGATAGATATATAGATATATAGATAGATAGATATATAGATCTATAGATATATAGATAGAATTTTGATTGACAGATTAATAGATAGATAGATAGAGAAATAAATATATAATGTAATGAAAGATGGATATAATCCGTCTTTCATTATTAGACAAAAAGATAGATAAATAAATATATCTATCTATATGTCTATCTATCTATCTATTTGCTTATTTATCTATCTATCTATCTGTCTGTCTTTCTATATATATGTCTATCTTTATGTTTGTCTATCGTTTTTTCTTTCTATCTATATACCTATCTAACTATCTATCTAATTGTCTATCTATCTATTTATCTATCTATTTTATCTATCTTTCTGTCTATCTATCTATCTATCTATGTATATATATATATATCTATCTGTCTATTTATCTATCTGTCTATCTATCTATCTATCTATTTTCTATGTATCTTTTTATTATCTATATGTATATTATCTGTATATCTATTTGTATATATATATATATATAGATATATTATATATATTATATATCTATTGTCTGTCATCTATCTAACTATATATTTATTTATCTATCTATCAATCTAACAATCTATCTATCTATTTGTCTATCTATCTTTGTATCTATTTTTTATCTTTTATCTATGTATCTATTTGTTTGTCTATTTTATATCATTATGTCTATCTATATATCTATTTGTCTATCTTTTATCTATGTATCTATTTGTCTATCTATTTTTATATCATTATGTCTATCTATCTACTATCTTTCTATCTATTTGTTTTTCTATCTATCGATCGATCGATCTATCTATCTATCTATCTATATTTCTATGTATCTTTCTATCTATCTATCTATCAATATGTCTATATATCTGCATATATATCTATTTATATATCTATCTATCTATTTATCCATGTTTGTTAATCTGACTTTTATCTATATGTCTATCTTTTTGCTTATTTATCTACCATTTTATTTGTCTGTGTCTATGTCTATCTATCAATATACTATATGTATATCTTTAATCTTTCTAAGTATATAAATATAATTGTATCTCTTTATGTATATCTATCTGTATATCTATTTGTCTATTTATCTATCTAACTATTTGTCTATATATTTATCTTTCATTTTATCTTTCAATGTATCTATCTGTTTACTTTTTTGTATATCTAAATATTTCTATCAATCAGTCTTTATATCTATCCATTTATCTCTCTATCTGCCTATCTATTTAAAAATCTATCTATCTATTTATGTATCTATATAACTATCTATTTATAAACATGTCTATCAATCAATCTATCTATCTAACTTTCTATCTGTCTTTCTATTGGTCTAACTATGTGGCTATATATTTGTTTATCTATCTTTGTATCTATCTATCTATCTATCAATTTGTCAATGTATCTATCTAAAAATTAATCATTTTATTTGTCTATCTATCTATCTATCTAACTATCTGTGTATATATCTATTTGCCTATCGATCTATAAATCTATCATTATATCAATCTATATATCTAACTATATATTTATCTATCTATATATCTATCTATCTATTTATCTATCTATCTATTTATCTCTATCTATTTTTCTATTTATCTGTCTATTTATCTATCTGTCTATCTATCTATCTATTTATATGATTGTCTATCAATCTATCATATATATGTCAATTAATCAATCATTCTTTCTTTCTTTATAATTTATCTATCTATTTATTTGTTTCTATTTTTCTCTCTATTTGTCTATTTATCTATCTATCAATCTGTCTATCAGTCAGTCTATCTATCGATCTATTTAAAAGTCTAACTATCTATTTTAATATCTATCTACATCAATATATCAATTAATCTATCTATTAATCTATATATATATATATATAGTATTTAACATTATGTATATCAAGATATTACTATATATAAATTATTTATCTATATTAATATACATAACTATATATAATCAGTAACCATAAAGAGTATACATGGGTGGTATTTGGTATGCTGACTTGATATCTACATCAATATACATTACTAATATAAACAGTATACATAAACAACATACATAAACATAAGTGTATTTTATATAAGTGTATTTAAACATAACTATACATCAATATGCATGTGTGATATAATTCGAATTTCTTATATAAGTGTATTTTACTATATTTATAACTATAAAAATAGTATACATAAACATAACTATATATAAATATAACAATATATTTAATATACATACATACATACATACACACATACATACATACAATACATATATATATATATATATATATATATATATATATATAAATATATATATATATTTAACAATATGTATTCAACATATTACTATATATAAATCATTTATCTACATCAATACCTATACATAGCCATATGTTTCATATATATAATTACATGAAAAACATATAACTACATATACAACATGTATAGCAACATGCTTCAGAAAATTAATATCCATTCATATCATTCATCTCATTCATACATATCTTTTTTGGATATTGTATAAATCTTTATCATTTTTCCATATATTTTAGGAACTTAAATTTAATTTTTTCAAACTAAAATGTATTTTTATTATATTTTTATATGTATAATCATTATGATTTAATATGTTTAGATTTTGTATTTTTGTTTCACATAATATCATTTAACTAAAATTGATTTCTAATAAAATGTTCATTTGTTTAAAATACATGTTGTAAATTTCAAAATAAATAACAATATGTTTGTGAATAAATATTATAAAAAATTTTTAAAATATATACATGATATAGTTTCAATTTACAAAGATAAAACTGTAAAATTAAAATTTATCTTCAAAATAAAATTTTCGCCTCAAAATATGCAATATGTTATATTTATTATAAATAAACAATGTTTGAAATGTATTTATTAATTACAAAAAAAACATTGTAATGTATTAAATTTAAAAAAAAATTTAAAAATAATTATTGAAAAAAAACAAATTCATATATTGATATGGTCATTTATATATTTTGAATAAAATTAAAAAATAATTACTTGTAGAAAAATTTACTCATGTATTATATGGTAATTTGTTTTGTTTGAACATATTAAAGAAATAATTGATTTTTTATCAAATATTAAAGGCATGTATCTATATGCATTATTATATTTATTTGAATTTTAAAGTTTCTAAAAATTTATTAAAAACAATAAATAATAGTAGAAATTTATCATAGACATTAATATTTTAATAAAATATTTATATAGAAAAACAAAAACAATATTATCTATTTATGAACTATATTTTCATTTTTAACATAAATGTAAAAACAAAATAATTTACAAATATGCCAACTTCATTTATTTATGAGTATAATGATAGTTATTTTAATATAAATATTAAAAAATAACTATGAATAAAATAGATGCTCATATGTATAATTCATAATTTCATTTTATGCATTAATATGCTTCACACAAACACACACACATGCATACACACACACACACACACACAAATATTTGTTTTAAATATAAATAATTTACAATAATTTATATAATATTTTATTTTAATTAAATTTTCAAAATCAAAAAATTTAAATACATCACACACACACACACACACATATATATAATAGATTCATGTGTAACATTAAAAATACATTACCTATATAGGTATATGTGTATGTTTGTGTGGGTACAATAGTATATGCATGCATAAAAATTTATACACACTACTTTGAAAATGTAGATACATGTGTGAATATATACAAAAGTACAAAAATGTGTATGATGATATATAATGTATAGTAATGTATATGGATGTATAAATGTGTGTGTGTGCGTAGGGAAGTGTTTATGCACATATATATTTATGCATATATATGTAAATATCAATATTAATTTTGAAAAGAAAAATACTTGAGCACATATATATTAAAATGGTCCACAAATTTGCGAGAGCATGAGCAAAAAGTGTCATTTCTTATCTAATATCTATCTAATATTATAATTTGTTGAGAGTTCTACTATAACACTTTGCCTCAAAATTTGATCAGAGTTCTACTTGCAATGATAAGGTTCATTCAATACTACATACCATGGAGTTACATTTTCATTCAATATTATAATTTGTTCAAATAAAAAAATCTGTCTAATATCTTCTTCAACAACTATTCTATCTTCTTTTCCTTGTCTTGATAAGCTATTTTCAATGTTGATTATATGTACATTTCTTATCTAATATCTCTAGTTCAAACTATTGTAATAGTAAATTCCATAAAATCAATCTAGGCCTGACATCTTTCTTTTCTATGAGATATTTGATTATAGAATATTTAGTATATACTATGACTTTAGTTCCCAATAAATATGATATTAATTTTCCAAAAGAAAAGATTGTTTATACAAGTTCTTTCTCTATAGTGGTGTAATTCAATTGGGCATTTGAGAGTGTTGTTATCATACTATATGATAACTATTTATAAATATTTGTATAACTATATAAAACTCTTCATAATTTATATTTAACTATATTTGTAACTATGTAAACTATTTTTATAACTATATTAATAACTATATATAACTATTTTTTTAACTATATAATATTTTATAACTATATGAGTAATTCTATATAACTATATTTTTAACAAAATATCATATGTATAATAATATATAACTATATATAATTTATTTTACTAAATGTATAACTATAAAAATGTTATATATAACTATATCTTTAACTACATACATATTTATAACAATATGTGTATAACTATATATAAATATTTGTATAACTAAGTAATACTTATATAATAAAATATAACTATATTTGTATCTATGTATACATATATCTATTCATATAATTAAATCTATATATTTATTTAACTTTGTATATATTTATATAAACTACTTATAATTACTTGTATGAATATATCTATATATAATTATATGTTTAATATAAATCTAATTTTAATTATATATACTATAGGTATAAGAACATGTAGAGCTTGATCACCTTCTCTCATGACGATCTCTTGAGGTCTATTGATTCTGTTTCTTTCACTCATTAGATCTCTTTACTGCCATATGAAAAGGGATTCAGATTTAGTGGAAGAAATGAGGTTTACGTTCACAAAGCTATTTCAAGCTGTTTGCCAACAAGGAGATGAGGATTTTTATGCTAGGTATTGATGTTGGCGGTAAGGCAACCATTCTGTATTACTTGAAGCTTGGTGAAATTGTCACCACAATTCCTACTATTGTTTTTCAATGTAGAAATTGTTGAAAATAAAAACATCAATTTCACTGTGTGGGATGTTGGGGTCAAGACAAGATTCACCCTTTTTCATTGAGACAAAGGTCTCATATTTGTGGTGGACAGCAATGACAGAGATCGAGTTGTTGAAGCCAGTGATGAGTTGCATAGTATGCTAAACAAGGAAAAGCAGCGAGATGTAGTTTTGCTGTGTTTGTCAAAAACAATATCTTACCAATGCGATGAATGCAACTGAAATTACTGTCAAGCAAGGACTTCACTATCTTCACCAACACCATTGGCACATTCAGAGCACCTGTGCTAACTCTGGTGTGGGCCTCTACGAGGGTCTTGATTTTCTTTCCAATTACATTGCCAGCAAATCATAAACAATTTTAGCAGGATGAGACAAACTTTGTTGACAAATATGGATGTGGATCTAATCTTTGCCGATTTTGCTTGAGTTTTGTTCTGTTATGTGGATGTAAGCATCTGTTTCTAGGGGGATTCAAATTGTATTTATATTTATATATTGCATGCCTGAAATACAAGGCCTCATTTACTTTGTTCTTATTTGTTGTAAGCCGAACTTGTTTGTTTTATAATTTTTGTCTTTTTGCCATTGGATCCCAAAGGAATAAGAACATATAAGTATACATAATTTTCTTTGACTATATGTATAACTATAAAATATTATACATAACTATAATTAAAAATATAAGTAACAACATATATTTAATATACATTTTTATATATTAGTATATAAAAATATTTTACCATTTATATACCTATATAACTATATGTATACATATATAAAATTATATAATTAAATATATAACCTACATGTATAAATATAAGTATAACTATATGTGTAACTATATGTATAACTACATGTAATTATAAAATAACATACAACATTATGTTAACTATATGTGTATAACTATATATAAATATATGTATAAATATATATAAATATTTTTATTACTATATAAACTTTATATAATTAAATATAACTATATTTGTACCTATGTATACATATATGTAAATCTATATATTTATTTATAACTTTATATATTTATTTATAACTATTTGTATGAATATATCTATATATAATTTATGTTTAACTATATAAAAATATTTATAGCTATATATACTATATGTATAATAACATATAACTATAAATAATCATATCTTATTATATGTATAACTATAAAAGCTTTATACATAACTATATTTAAATATATAATTTATAACTTATATTTAATATACATTTCTATATATTAGTATATAAAAATTTATTTTACTATATCTATACCTATTCATAACTATATGTATAAATATAAAATTATATGAAAAAATATATATACCTACATGTATAAATCTTAGTATAACAATATGTGTAACTATATGTATAACCACATGTAACTATATTAATAATTACATGTATAACAACATACGACATTATGTTTAACTATATGTGTATAACTATATATAAATATTTGTATAACTATATAATACTCTATATAATTAAATATATCTATATTTGTAAATATGTAAACATATATAAAATTATATAAAAATATATATACTACATGTATAAATATATGTCTAACTAATGTGTAACTCTATGTATAACCACATGTAACAATATTTATAATTACATGTATAATAACATATAATATTATGTTTAAATATATGTGTATAATTATATATAAATATTTGTATAACTATATATAAATATTTGTATAATTATATAAAACTCTATATAATTAAATATAACTATATTTGTAACAATGTATACATATATGTAAATCTATATATTTATTTATAACTTTATTTATTTATGTATAACTATTTGCATGAATATATTTTTATATAACTATATGTTTAACTATATAAAAATATGTATGGCTATATATGCTATATCTATAATAACATATAACTATAAATAATTGTATCTTATTATATGTATAACTATAAAAGCTTTATACATAACTATACTTAAATATATAATTTACAACTTATATTTAATATATTTGTATATATTAGTTTATAAAATATATATTACTATATCTATACCTCTACATAACTATTGTATAACTTTATAAAATTTTATGAATAAATATATATACCTACATGTATAAATATAAGTATATATATGTGTACCTATATTTATAACCACATGTAACTTTATTTATAACCAAATGTAACTATATTTATAGTTACATGTATAACAACATACGACATTATGTTTAATTATATGTGTATAACTATATATAAATATTTGTAAAACTAAATAAAACTTTATATAATTAATATAACTATATTTTTAACTATTTATACATATATGCATTCATATATGTAATTCTATATATTTGTTTATAACTTTGTATAATTTATGTATAACTAATTATAACACTTGTATGAATATATATATATATATATATATAACTAAATGTTTAACGATATATAAAAATTTATAACATATATATTATATGTATAATAACATATAACTATAAATAATTATATCTTACTATATGTATAACTATAAAAATTTTATACATAACTATATTTTATATTAATTAACATATATTCAATATACATTTTTATATATTAGTATAAAAAATGTATTTTAGTATATCCATACCTATACATAACTATATGTATAAATATATGAAATTATTTTAAAAATATATATTCATACATGTAAAATATAAGTTTAACTATACAATTAACTATATGTATAAGCACATGTAACTATATTTATATGTATATGTATAAAAACATACAACATAATATTTAACTATATGTGTATATCTATATATAAATATTTGTATAACTATAAAAACTCTATATAAATAAATAAACTTTAATTTTTTATTTATACATATATGTAGATCTATATAATTGTTTAAAACTTTGTATACATTTATGTATATCTACTTATAACTACATGTATGCATATATCTATATATAACAATAAGTTTAACTATATGTAACTATTTATAACTACAATTACTATATGTGTACTAACATTTAATTATATATGGGATAATACTCATTTGTTGCACTAATTTTAAATTAAATGACAAAAGATATAATATCAACAATATGTAAGCACATAGCATGAGAGTGTCTGTTGGTCAGGCTCATATATGGTATAATACAAATAAGGGTCGTACTCTTACCTATTCCTAGCCCTTGTGCCTCAGGCTCATATATGAACTTATGTATGAAAAAAGATGTAATATTTGATAGGTTTGTACTAAAGAAATTTTTTTTTTTTATACTCCTGATTCTAATAGTATATTCTCTGTGTGTCTCTCTCTCCCTCTAATTCTTTCTGTGTCACTCTCTTCCTCTTTTTCTTTCTGTCACACTCTCTCACTCTCTCTTATTATTTTATTTCTCGCTCTCCTTTCTTGCTTGTTCTCTCTCCCTCTCTCTCCCTCTATCTCCCTTTTTCCATTTCTCTCCCCCTCTTCCCCCTTTCTCTCTCTCCCTCTCCCTCTCCCTTTCTCTCTCACACACACACACACACACTCTCTCTCTATCTCTCTATCTCTCTATCTATCTATCTCTATCTATCTCTTTCTATATCTCTCTCTCACTCCCCATCTCTCCATTTCTCTACCCCTCTCTCTCTTTCCCCACCTTCTCTCTCTCTCTCTCCCCCTTTCCCACTTCAAACTTTAAATGTCATTCTTTTTTGCTCTCATTTATTGTGCATTATCTTATGTTGCTCCCTTTATCTAGTATTACCGTGATATCTATTAATCTTTATCATGCTAATAATCATTTTATCTATTCATGTAGATTCTACAAACACATTGCCTCTATATTCATGATATTTAATTTTTAAATATTAATCTATATGTAATTTATTTAATTATTAGTATATTTTGAAGTAATAAAATGTTTAATTCTAAATAATGATTAAGCATTATTTTTTGTGAATAAAATAGGAGAAAATGAGTTCAAATAATCAGTGGATGTACAAAAAGTTTATGAATGAAATTTTAAATAAATATTTTTTGAGTGGGCTTGAAACTTTCATCAATTTTGCATGTAGTCAATTGAGATGGATGGATGGAGAAAAAATTAAGTGTCCATATAATCATCACAAGTGTCAGAATATCCCTTTTCATGATGCAAACACTATAAGATACTATTTGGCTTAATATGGCTTTGTGCCAATTTTTTTGTTTGGATTTATCATGGGTAAAGTACAATGGCTCTGAACATTGACCAAAATGAGAGTACTGAATCATTTGCTTGTGGTGAAGAATCATCAAACACATACCATAGAATGATAACGGAAGCTACTGGTGCTGACTTCAATATGGATTATATGGATGAACCACCTAATCCTGAAGCTCAGAAATTTTATGAAATGCTTAAAGCTACAGATAAAGAGTTGTTGCTTGGTTTTAAAACACATTTGTAATTGTCACTTGAGGCTCGACTTATGAGCATTAAGTCAAAAAATCATATGTCTGAGAAATTATTTGATCAGGTGACATAACTAATGAAGGAGGTTGTTTCGGATAATAATTTGATCACTAACAACTGTTACAATACTAAGTAGTTACTATGAGGAATGGTTCTACCAATGGAAAAAAATTCATTATTGTTTCAATGGATGTACGTTATATTGGGGTGGTGATTGTGATTTAATTAGTTGTAAGTTTGTTGATCATCCTCGATTTAAGAAGGCATCTCGTGTTGTAGATACATGACAAAAATTAAAAGTTGCATTTAAGAAGATGTATTATTTTCTATTAATTCTTCGATCACAGAGACTATATGCATCAAATTCTATAGAAAATGATATGAGGTGGCATTCTGAGCATGAGGTGGAATAAGAGGTAATGAGGCATCCATCAGATTCACTTGCTTGGAAGCATTTTAATCATAGACATCAAGATTTCGCAGCTAAAAGTTGAAATGTGAGATTGGGTCTCTACAGTGTTGGATTTCAACCATTTGTGAAAACTAGACAATATTATTCAACATGGCCAATGATAGTGACACCTTATAACTTGCCTATGTGGTTGTGTATGAAGAAGCAATATATGTTTTTGTCAAAATTGTTCTAGGGCCAAAAAATCCAAAAGACATGCTGAATATTTTTTACTGTCTCTTATTGTAAATTTAAATCATTTGTGGGATGTTGGCATGAATACATATGATATCTCAAAGAAACAAATTTCATTATGCGGGCGGCCCTTATGTGGATGGTAAGTGACTTTTTTGCATATCCAATGTTGTCTCGTTGGAGTACTGCAAAATGATTCGCATGCCCATATTGCATGACAATTTTGATGCATTTACGATCAAATTTAGTGGTAAACAATCATGGTTTGATAACCATCATAAGTTTCTACCTACGAATCATCCATTTCAAAGAAATAGAACTGTATTTAGAAAAAATAAAACTGTGATTACAGTTGCACCAGCAGTTCGTTCAGGAGATGATATTATGACAGAGATTCAGAGTTTGTGTTTGAAGAAGGTAATCAAAAAGGATGCTACTGGAAGTAATGGACCAATAGGAAAAATATTTGGCTAGAAGAAACATAGTATATTTTGGGACTTGCCCTATTGGAATTCCAATTTTATTCATCATAACTTAGATGTAATGCATATTGAAAAAATATGTTTGACAATATTTTCAACACTGTCCTTAATGTAGACAAAAAAACAAAAGACACTTTAAAATCAAGACAAGAGCTGAATGATTACTGTCGGCATCCTGAATTGAAACTGAATGAGGCAACAAGAAAATTTCCTAAAGCTTGCTACCACTTGATAAGAAGGCAAGACAGATGTTGTGTGAATGGATTAAAATTTTGAAATTTATTGATGTATGTGTCAAATATGGGTAGATGCGTTGATATGAAGAATCTTAATATATTTGGAATAAAAAGTCATGCTGTCATGTATTTATGCAGAAATTAATACCAATTGCATTCAATGAATTACTTACCCTAAGTCTTTGAAAGGTCCTTACAGAACTTTGTTTTTCAAACAACTAACTGCAACCACAATCAAAATAGATGACATGGTGAGGCTGGAGAATGACATTCCACTTATTATTTGTAAGTTTGAATCGATATTCTCATCAAGATTTTTTGACTCGATGAAGCATTTGCCAGTCCATTTGGCATATAAAGCAAGGATAGCAAGGCATTGCAATACAGGTGGATGTGTTCTTTTTAGAGGTAAATATATATAATTTGCTATGTTTTATTATTTCATACATAAAGTAATATTGTAAATTAATATAATTGAAATTTAACATTGTGATTGTAGGTATCTTCGTAAGTTGAAATTGAATGTTAGAAACAATGCAAAAGTTGAAGGTTCAATTTGCAATGCATATTTAGTAGAAGAAGCATCATCATTTTGTTCTTATTATTTTGAGTATCGTGTAAATACAAAGAATAGAAATGTGACTCGTAATGGTAAAGGTCATGTGATGCTAGAAGATGATTCTATGGACAAACTATCTATCTTCAAGGACCCTGAAGAGCATTTGGAAGAGGATTGAAAAGATGTATGATAGATAAAGAGTACAAAGCAACTCGGAGCTACGTTTTACTTATTATGAGGAGGTTGCACCATATATTGAGTATGTATACCTAAATGGTTGTAGGTTTAATCATAATTTAATTTTATCTTTAATAGGAATTATTAAAAATTGATATATATTTTTCTCTTTTTTTATATTTCTGCAGTATTTATATTGAAGTTAAAATATAGGTAACCAGTAATTTCCAGTAATGATTTCGATTATATTCTAGAAAAACTAAATTTGCGAATTGGTTCAAAAATTATGTGAGAATTAATAAGTTTTAAATTTTTGAATTATTTAATTTATTAGTATCTTTTATTTGTTAATATCATTTTTTTTAATTTATGTCGCGGGCAATTGATCCTTCAAATGGAGATTCAAATATTTTCATTTTGAATCAAAGTAAATGCCCATTTAGAAATGTGACAACCAATCCTAGGCATTTTGTTAATGGATATAAATTTCATACAATTGGGCATGGTTCTTCTAAAACAAAGTAAAGGCTCATGTTATAGTGCATATGAGATTGATTATTATGGTCAACTCAAAGAAGTTATTGAGTTGGAGTATCATAGACTCGAAAATAATAGGATTGTAATATTAAAGTGCGTATGGTTTGATCATACATGAAATATGGGCACAAAGATTCATTCAGATTATAAGCTAGTGGATGTTACGCATAAACTTAGATATACCTGAAATACGGCACAAAGATTCATTCAGATTATAAGCTAGTGGATGTTAAGCATAAACTTATATATAATCATTATGAGCCATTTATTATGGCAGTTCAAGCTGCTCAAGTATATTATTATACATATCCGAGTTTATCTCGTGATAATAGTGATTGATGGGAAATTTGCAAAATCAAAGCTCGATCAAATTTTGAAGTACCAACATCTCAACAAAGAAGTGCAGACTTAGATATTGCACTAGAATTCCAGGAAGATGACATAAATAATTGAGCCTATGCATGTAGATGAATATCCAGAAAATTTATGTGACTCAAATGGTGGCCTAATAAAATTGATGATCAATTTCTATCTAAAGATGAGTTCGAACTTCTATCAGAATCAGACAAAATATGAGAAAATTCATTGAAGGATGACAGTGATGATGATAATTAAACTGTTATAATTTTGTTATAATATTAAACTATCAAAGACTGTCTATATTTTGTTGAAATCTATCGGTGTGTTTTATTCTAAAATACATGCTTGTTCATCGTATCTCTATTATTTGTTCTATGTTTTATTTTGTCCAGTAGATGGCACCCACCTTATTATGATGTGATGTTTGTGCTCATGAATATCTATCTAATTTCTATTTCTGCATTTTTATTTCTTGTTTGAGTTTCGAAGTTTTCAATTCAAATAATAACCACAACATACTAGTAGTTGTGGTCCCATTTATACTCCAACATCGTAGTGTAGTCGTAAGACTACTTACATGTATTCCCTAATTTTTTTTATGTTACAAAATAATTTAATAGTGTTCTATATTATTGTTATTATTTTTAGAGTTTTAGAATATTAATAATACAGTTAGAAGTATTTTTTAATAGTGGTAATGAATATTATTGGTAAATTAACTTATAAAAGATTTTATATTTTATTATCTTTTTAATCTCGGTAGTATCTTAAAATTTTGAATAATAAAATTTCACGTATTTTAACTTATAACAAGGATCCAACAATATCGCTGCAATTAATACCACATTCATCTTGTCATTGTGACAATATTTTTAAAATGTAATGCCAATTATTATGGGCATAATTCACGAAAAAAAATTTTTGCTTTGTTATCATTATAAAAGAATGATTTGAAGCAATTCACTTCATGAAAATAAGTGTTAAAAGTAATATATTTGATATTTTGACCCCTAAATATGTAATGTGGTGGTATAAAACTTTTATAAGAAATCATACAAACTTCTCATCATGTTTCAATCTTCTTTAATTATCTATCCTTTTTGTTCAATCATAAAATTTATTTATTTTTGTTCTTTCATTCGTTCAAATGTTTTTTTATGAGCTATAATTATACTTATCATTAAATATGTTGAGATTTATCTTGTTGGTATATCCAAACAAAGATTTGTTAGACACATTCTTTCTTCTCCAATATGTTTTTTGAAATATTATAAATGAGAGAAGAATTTTTCACATATTTCATATTAATAAAAATGAATAAAATGAATCCGTAATCTCATTTATTTTATCTTTTACTATAAGAATCAGACATAAGAGAGATATTGCACATGAAAAAAGTTTTCATCTAATAATAATTCATTTTTTATGCTTAAACAACATACAACATTATGTTTAATTATATATGTCTAACTATATATAATATTTGTATAACTATAACACTCTATATAATTAAATATAACTATATTTGTAACTATGTATGCATATATGTATACATATATGTAAACCAATATATTTGTTTATAACTTTGTATATATTATGTATAACTATTTGTATGAATATATCTATATATAACTATATGTTTAACTATATAAAAATATTTATAACTATATATAATATATAATAACATATAACTATAAATAATTGTATCTTACTATATGTATAACTATAAAAGCTTTATACATAACTATATTTAGATCAAGTAGTAAGCCAACAATGTAAATCATGATATATCTTATCAAATAAAATATATATAATTTATTTCTCTGCGAAAGAGTTGTCATACTTTTTGAGTATTTGATCTTAATACTAAAAAAAATTCAGATATTTCAAATAATGTCTGAAACTTGGTTTGTAGATTTTAGTTTAGATATATCAAACTGATTATCTCATGTAATTAGTTCATTATTATTATATACAATTAGTTTCACATACTAATATCTTGATCATCTTAAAAAATAAAAATTTTGACATATTTCTATGAGAAAATATAGTAAATATTGAGTAAAATGATTAAATCATTTCTTGGGAGACTGCTTGAAGCTATAAATTGCCTTTCATATTCCGTATATCATATATGTGTTCTCTGCTTTCAGGAACAATAAATCCTAATGACTACTACATAAGCATTTTTTTATAAATTATTATAAAGGAATGTATTTTTATATCTAACTAATACATTTTTTATATGTGATGATAAATAGAAAGTAAAAACCTATTAGTGGTCATGTTAATCTTATGAAATAATGTGTTCCAAAAATCAATATTATAAGGCTGTGTAAAATCATTCATTACCAACATAGTCTTGTCGATCAATCTTTTCCCTCGGTCCCTCTTTATTATATGCATTTGTCTATAATGTAATTGGAATGTCTAACTCATTATTCTAAACTGGATCAACTGATATGATAGAAAACTCATTTAAAATAGATTTTGAATGTATCTATTTAGTTTACATCTTTGGATTGAGATCATCAAGTCTTTTAATGCTCATTTCTATCTCTCTTTCTTGGTGAGATTTAAAAGTCGTGTCCAGTAGATCATGATTACTTTAGAAGTTCTTATTTTGTATGTATATATTAGAGGTCATTGTATTGATGTGATGACAAGTATCTTTGTCAAAGGACAATATGTCTTATTTGAGATGTATTAGAGAAAGCTTTTATTGATTTTTGAAAGAATATTATTGAGATATCAATATCTCATAAATCTTGCACTAAGTAAGGGTCTTGTATTCTGGGTACAACCTCCAATGATATTATTGAATAATGCTTTTTTGTAGTTCTTATTTTTAGGAGTGAACATGATGTTAAGTATTCATCATTTAAGCATTTTTTTTAATTTTGAGGATACCGAGAAACTTTATCAAACATCTAGCATTAATATTCTTTTACAAATTATAATTGGTCAGAGAAAAACAAATATTCAATTGTAATATTTTAATAATTTAGTAATCCTAAATATTTTAAGAGTATGATAATGATGTGCTTTCATTAATATCCTCTCTCTAGGTAAGTTCATGTAGGTCCTTCTTTTCTCTTGATTTAGGGTGCTATCCAAAATCAAGGCCTCACTAATAAATTATAATTTTATAGCTATGTCTTCCATCTGGTTATGTATGGTTTTTTATTGATGATGCAATTTCAAACATTCATATGTTAAAATGTATTCATTTATTTTAGCTTGTTCTTATATATATATATATATATATTATATATATGTATGTATGTATGTGTGTGTGCGTGTGTGTGTGTGTGTGTGCGTGTGTGTGTATGTATGTATTGTATTTTCATCCTGTAAAATTCAGGTGCACATTTTTTGTGCCTTGTGTTTTTAGGTTCGACACAATTTCGAACAAACAAAGATATTTTTGTAGCCCTGGTTCTAAGGTGTTGTTCCATTTTTTTATGCTTATGATAGAATATCTAACTGTTTGATGTTCATTCTCTATGATGGGTGTCTACACTCTACTTTATGTAAATACTTGTAGAGGGAAGATAAAAGGTCATATATGTATGTATGTATCCATGCATGTATGTATCCATGTGTGTGTGTGTGTGTGTGTATTGAACTTTCATCCTATAAAATCTAGTTACAAATTTCTTGTGCCTTGTGTTTCCAGGTTCAACGTAATTTCGAACAAACAAAGATGATTTTTGTAGCCCTGGTTAAGGTGTTTGTTCCTTTTTTAATGCTTATGATAGACTATCTACTGTTTGATGTTCATGCTTCATTATGAATATTTATGCTCTACTTTATGTAAATATTGTAGAGGGAAGAGAAAAAGGTCATATATGTATGTATGTATCCATGTGTGTATAAATGTATGTATCTATTGAACTTTCATCATATAAAATCTAGTTGTTAATTTATTGTGCCTTATATTTTTAGGTACAACGTAATTTTGAACAAACCAAGATGATTTTTTAGCTCATAACAGAATATGTAGCTGTTTGATCTTCATGCTTTATATTTGGTTCTTACGCTCTACTTTATGTAAATACTTGTACATATATACCAGTATATATGTATTTGTACACATATACATATATACTAGTATATATGTACAAGTATTTACTAGTTTTTGTGTATATGTACATATGTACCAGTATATGTATGTACACATATACCAGTATATATGTATGTACACATATACCAGTATATATGTACATATACACTTCATTATATGTACATATAAATACTCAATATATGTACATTTATAAACTATAGTATATGTACATTTACACTGTAGTGAATATGTATATGCTGGTATATATGTACAAGTATTTACCAGCATATATGTAAATACTTGTACATATACACTACAATGTATATGTACATACATGTACATATATATGTACATATACACTACAATGTATATGTACATATACATTTTAGTGTATATGTATACACTAGTATATATGTACATATACACTATAGTGTATATGTTCATATATTGAGTATATATGTACATAAAAATACTTGTACATATATACCAGTATATATGTATATGTACATATATACTAGTCTATATGTATATGTACATATATACTAGTCTATATGTATATGTACATATATACTGGTTTATATGTACAAATACACTGTAGTTTTTTTACATATTTATATGTACATATAAATTCTCAATATATGTACATATATACACTATAGTATATGTACATTTACACTATAGTGTACTTGTATATATATTATAGTGCATATGTATACACTTGTATATATGTACATATAAACTGTAGTATATATTTACATATATACTATAGTATTATATATTTATCAAAATAGAACTTATTTTATTTATTTATTTTGATTTGATTGACTATATAATTTTCGTACAGATATGGCACTACAATATTTTTCATACGAAGCTTATAGAAGAGAAGGGATTTTTCACTAGACTTGATGCATCGTGACTAGGACAACTTTGTCGCACCAGAAAGCTAGTGACCGGAGGAGCTGGGGAAGATAAAGCAAGATCAATTTAATGAATAGATTATACTTTATGCAGTATATGTATGTATGTATGTATGTATTGAATTTTTATCCTATAAAATCTAGTTACAAATTTCAAACAAACAAAGATGAGTTTTGCAGCCATGATTATGTGTTTGTTTATGTTTTTTATGTTTGTGACAAAATTTTTAGGTGTTTGATGTTCATGCTCCATAATAGTTATTTATGCTCTACTTTAATATAAATACTTACATATATACAAGTATATATGTATATACATATATACCTGTATAAAACACACACACACATATATACTAGTATAATGTACAATTATTTACTAGTATATGTGTATATGTACATATATACACTGTAGTATATGTACATATACACTGTAGTGTATATGTATACATTGTTATATATGTACAAGCATTTACCAGTATATATGTACATACTTGTACATATACACTACAGTGTATATGTGCATACAAGTACATATATGTACATATATACTACAGTGTATATGTGTACATGTATATATGTACATTTACACTATAGTATATATGTACATATACTAAGTATATATGTACATATAAATACTTGTATATATATACCTGTATATATCTACATATACATATACCAATGTACACATATACACTACAGTGTATATGTTTACATTTATATATGTACATATACATGTAGTCTATATGTATATATACCGAGTATATATGTACATATTAATACTTGTACATATATACCAGTATATATGTACATATACATATATACCCATGTAAACATATACACTATAGTATATATGTATATATATATAGTAATATACATTTATACTTCTATATATTTATGTATGTGTGTCTATATGTATATATATATATATATATATATATATATCATATATATGTACATATATACTATAGTAATATATGTAACTAGTGAAATGCTAGATATATGTACATATATATTACAGTATTATATATTTATCAAAATAGAAATTATTTATTTATTAGTTTTGATTTGATTGACTGGTTTAATTTTTGTATAGATATGATACCATAATGTTTTCCATATGAAGTTCGTAGAAGAGAGAATTTTTCACTAAGCATGACGCATCATTACTCGGACAGCTTTGTCACAGTAGAAAGATGGTGATCAGAGGAGCTGAGGGAAAGATTGCAATGTTAATGCACGGATAGATTATACTTTATGCACTGTTGCTAGATACATTGATGAATAAGATGTAATAACATTTTGTTATGTTTTTGTTTTAATTATGTAAAATAGTATATCAGAATAATTTATTAAATGATTTTATTTTTTATTAATATTAAATTATCATTTATAGTTTGTGTTTTTATTCAATTTAATATAAAAATATTAAATTATTTAATTAAATTTTTTGAAAAAAAAATAAAATTCTGAATTATGTTTTGAAATGAAAATATCTAGGGATTTTTCTCTTACTAATTTGGCTAGGGAATTTTCCCTTGCTAATTTATCTAGGGAATAATTATTTTAGCTAGGGAATTTTCAGTTGCTAAAATTTTTTAGCTAGGGACTATTTCCCTCCTTAATTTTTAGCCATAAACACTTTAGATTGGAAAAGGTTCCATCGTTATATCCGTTTAGCGATGGAAACTCACATTTAACTTGCTAATTTAGCTAGGAAAATTATTATTTTATCTAGGGATATTCCGTTGCTAAAATTTTTTAGCTAGGGACTCATTCCCTCACTAATTTTTAGCGACGAGCTCTTTATATTTGAAAAGCTTCCATCGTTAATCCATCGTAATATCCTATTTAGTGATGGAAACCCCCCATTTAGCTAGGGAATTGTCCCTAGCTATTTGGGATTTTTCTTGTAGTGAATTATTTCCTCCATATAGACTATCATGACACTTATTCTAAAAGAAATAAAGATATTCAACTTATTCTATTATGAATATATTAAAAATATACAATAAATATAGACCATCAACTACATTTATTGTCAGTGAGGGTTCCTTTCATATGTCAAGGCATTTTTAGACTAAATATTCTAAATCAAAAAGAACAATTTAATCCAAATACTAATGTTTTGGTAATGATCTTAATGATGCTAGAAAATCTAAATTAGATAATAAGTTAAATTTTTCAAAGAATAATCCTTTAATCATTACTAAGCAAATTCTTTTGATTTTATCAAAAAGTCAACTAGTCATGAAAAAAATATTTCCTAGCTTAGAAAACTTGATGAATTTGTTGGCTTTATGATTTGAGATGGGACATTGTTAGTAATTCCGCTACCAAGATTTGTAAATTTATAGATTCTGAAGAAGAAGAAAAGTTAAAAATGATATATCTACAACCAGAAGTATCATAGTAGAAAATCAAATAATAATCTAGAAACATAGAAAATTATGTGATTCACTAGTCATTCAGCATGACTAGCTATATCCACTAGAAAAATACTTATGTATTTATAGATTATTACCAAAACAATGACTTATGGATGCAATAATCACGAAGAAAAAAATCACACAGAGAGAGAAAATGAAAATGAACAATTTTGTAGAAAATTGGTAGCAATGAAAAACAAACATAAAAAATCAATTTATATTAAATAATTTTTCGATATCAATGATGGAGCGGGTTAGATCACTTGGATAGATCAGGCTGTGCTCCAAAATTTTTTTCGGCTCATTGACCGGGTAGCAGGACACCCATTATTGTGCTATTGCTGCATTCCCAATCTTTCAATATTTTATTTGCAGCACTAACAAAATATTGAAATAAAAAACACTTTGGTTATACAAAGTAGTTTATCAAAAAAACCTAAATATAATAGACATTTAACATAATTTTGCTAGCAATATTTTTTATGGTAAAGACGATGAATTGCATGATAGGGATTTGTCAATATAACTTAAAGATGTTCCATATATAGTGGCAAGTTCAAGTTCTACTTTGATGAATCTTGTAGATGTTTCTTCTAACCCAGGATTGTCTTCTCATCCTAGAGTTTCAAATTTCATGGGTCACCCATGCCTGTTGTATCATATATTTGTAATAAGGCCCATAAACAATTTAACCCACAATTTAGAAAATTTTCATGGTGTCATATGCTTTCAATATTAATTCCTATCATATAAATTGATTCAAATATTTCTCCATGTAAACCCCTTAAGTGAGCCAACCTTCCTTCACGGGCCAACATCACTGCCTATAATCTAACTATAATGGACTTGTAGCTCTCTAGGATCTTCACTTGAACACCCAAAAATTATTTGAGAACATAATTAGATGCTCTTATTATTGCCAACACAATTATTGTTTTAATTATTTTTAGTTTATTATGTTACAAGTAAATATTCTTTGATTCTAGTTAAAATTAATTGTTTATTTTAACTTTTGATATTTTGAACTTACAAACACCTGTATAAAAAGGATATTGAAATTTGTTATTGGAATTACTTATTTAAAATTTGGGGTTTATTACATTTATTTTCCTTCTTGATGTGTGCACCCAACTCATGTGGGCTGCTCAAATGAACTTGCCTCCTATATAAAGGGTTTTATGTGTTAATATGTATATAAGAGTTATTGAAATTTGATTTATGTTATTTCAATTTATGTTCAAGTTAAATTTAATTATTTATTTTAATTTCTGCATCTTATTTTATAACAAGTGTCAATGTCAAAATATGGCTTGTATGTGGAACCTTTGATAAACCAAAACGACACACTTAATTAAATTTCATCTAAACTAGTAGGCTTTGAAAATTTATCATCAATACCTCGAGGAGGAGTAGATCCACTTGTGATCTTTCCTTTAGCACTTAATAAAAAATCCTCTACAAATATTATTTTGGTAAATTGAAAGGAAATCTAAGCCAGATCACTAACAGCTATATCTGACAAGTCTCGAATATGAGACTTAGCTTACTTGGATCAAGTCACTTATCATCGCTCCAACACTTTAAAAATACCACACATCTCAATATTATTCTTATATATACATTCAACACGAAGATTTCCTAAGTTATTACACATCTTAGTATTATTCTCACTTAAATAATGTTAACTTTAAAATTCTTATAAAATCTAATAAATTAGAATTTATAAAATCACACATTTAAGTCATAAAGAATAAATACACAAAAAAAAATATAGCATACAATACACACACATAATTCTAACTACAAATATGTTTTGTAATCCTCTATATAAAATATGAAAATGATTATGATAACTTACATACTTAAAGCTCTCATATAAAACATAAAATAATTATAAAAAAAAAGATAAATGATATAATAATTGAGAAATATTTTTATTTTTTTAAATATTGGATGATTTAAATCTCATAATGATTATAGCTTACATATGTGTTTCAAATTACATTTAAAATTAGATCATTTAAATCCCATAAGTTATCTTGAAGCAATGTGTGATTTTATAATTTCTAAGACATACATAGAAGAATGTCCCGCATACTTTTTAAACTCACAAATTTCTGCAAAAGTCCCAAAACATTGGTAGCTTGCCCCCACAAACCAAAAATTTTCAATTTATTGTATTTTTCTGATATATGTCAGCACCTTATGTGCATCCATGATATTTTTCTTTTTTTTCAAATATTCTTTAAAAAGTTCCATAAGAAACACACACATGGAAACCACATATAAACCATTTATATTCTAAATTTGAATATTGAGGTCTAAGCATAGCCAAAACAACTGCTACTCAATATAGTATGGAGCCACAAATGATTAATTTTTTCATAAGTTAGTCTATTAGTGAAGAAAATCATCAAGAATGGTTCTCTCTAACATCCAGCATCCATGGCCAACAATTTTTAAGTAATTGAGTTATGCACCAAAAACTCATTGATTTAAGAAACATATTAGCTCGTTGATAATTTCTGTTCAAAATTTATATGGCAATGCCCCATTGAAGAAAGTACTGTAACATCTAAAATGAAAGAAATAAGATGAGTTGATGATAAATAAAAATCTTTGGAACACGTTGAAATGTAAATACAATGTTCGCCAAATTGCAATAGCATTTCATATTTTTTGAGGTTTATTATTCATCTCAAAGTAATAAAAAAGAAAGATTGAAGACCTACCTTCCTCAATTAAGCTTCTCAGAGCACACAAGTCACCCATTATTGGTCCCCCTATCACCTATCAAAGTAACAAATAGCAACAAAGTAACAAGGAATATAAATATAATACTTACCCAAAATAAATTCTACAATATTTCAATCTACCATATTGCTGGTTCAACTGATAATTACCCTCAATAAAACATTGAGACTAAATCTCATCGTAGTGACGTAAATATGACCAAGATAACACAGTATCAAAAATAATAATGAAAATATAAAGTTAACCCAAGCCGATTCCTTGCCATCAGCTTGTTGAGGTATATAAGTTCCATTCGAAGATACTCAACCCAAAGATTTGAATTTGAGCAGATTCTTAAACCATTCTGCATAAGAACCCTAGTAGGTGTAGTATTTAAGTTATGATTAAATTTACATGTTGCAGCATAAATCAAAACTTCAAAAACCTTTGGATGAAATCGAATTGTTTGAGCCAGTAACTACATGAATTAAAATAAATGGATCAACCTAAAGTGGACTAGAGCTCGATAATAAACGTAACCTAATTTAGTTGAATCCAATGATTATAATATGTCTATGCTCAGAAATGTAAATATTTTATAGATTAATGCAATAATAAGATATGGTGGCATGCTCTACAACTTGGTTAATTCAAGTGAAATGGATCGAAGAATAATACAAAATATAGGGATGCTGATAAAAACATGAACATGTGTGAGAATGAAATAATCGATAACATGATAAGATATGGAATTGCAAATATCTTGCATTAAAACCTTAAAAATTGATTAAAAAAAAAAGAAAAGAAGAACAATACCTTATTCATTATCAATATTTTACATGAAACCTTTGTGGTGCTCGTATAAGTCGGTGTTCATGCTTACCAATGTGAAGATGGTTCAAAGAGATGAAGTTATGGAGATTATGAAGTGGGTTCCATTTGGATGAAGAAACAAGTGCGATTAATCAAGAATTCATGGTAGAAATAAAGTGGCTGATATATAAACGCACGAGTGGAAAGGGGAATGTTGGAGATGATATGGAAAAGCTATAAATTCTTACAGCCATGGTTGGGATGGTGTTCTAGTCTAGGTCTCGACTATTCTGTGACGTATGTTGCATTTTTCTGAAATCACATCGGATTTTTGAATTCGCATCGGATTACTAAAATTGCATCGGATTTCATAAATCGCATCGAATTTCTTAAATTGCATTGGATTTCTTAAATCACATCGGATTTCTTAAATCACATCGGATTTCTGAAATCGCATAGGATTTTGAAATCACATTGGATTTTTGAAATCACATCGAATTTCTGAAATTGTATTAGATTTCTAAAATCGCATCATATTTCTGAAATCGCAGCGGCTTTCTAAAATCACATCGAATTTCTGAAATCGCATTGGATTTTTGAAATCGTATTGAATTTCTGACATCGCAATAGTAGTAACACTTCATATTTGGGTTTATAAAAAATATTAAATTTAGTGATGAATTTTTTCTCTAGCTAATTAGTATGGGAAAATCCATCTCTAAATTTGTTGCTAAATTTTCATATTATTTTATTAAAAAAACATATTATTTCATATATCCTTAATTAAATTATATAAATATATAACCATACAAAATATATAATATTTTATATTTTTAATAATTTATGGATAAATCTATAATATTATTTCATAAATAAAAAAATATTATGAAATTATAAAAAAGTAATTCTATATAATAAATAAATAAATAAAAAATAAATATATATATATATATATATATATGGTTATACATTTTTATGAATTTAATTTATTTTTATGAATATAATATTAAATAAATTTGTAGGCAAAAAAATTCATATTTTTATATAATTTATAATTTATAATTTATAATTTATAATTTATAATTTATAATTTATAAATTTCCTAACATAACTTAAAGTGAGAAAAGATTATAAAAAAAGATATATTTATGATTTTAATAAAAACGGAATATAAAACTAATATTAAAGATTTTAATCATATTTTAATTCTTAAAAATTTAAGTATGGACAAAAATAAAACTTGAATTCAAATCAATGTAGGGTCAGTTAGGTAGTCCTTTTAAAAATTGTTTATAAAGCTAAAAATAATTTTAAGTGTTTCTAGGACAAAAAAATATCATTAGTAATATTTTTAAAAACTCATTTAAAACCCTAAAAAACATTTTAAGTGTTATTTTAATAAGCACCGCGAGAAATTTTTTTTATACATCATCAAAAGTTTTTGGATATATATAGGTGTCAAATGGGCGAGCTATCCAGACCCGGCCCAAAGCCACGTTGCAGTGTCATGCATGGGCTCATGTCAGGAGGACCCTCGGCATGAATCATGCCTTGCTGTGCCAAGGGATTTTAGCCCACGTGTCATGCCAAGCCCAGCATGGGTGCCTGGAATTTGGGAATGGTAGGGGGGACAAAGTGGCGACGCATGATGGGCAATGGCCCAACAGGCCCGATGGGCACCATGACGTGGCGACGCAGCCCCCTCAAGCCTTAATTTTTTTTAAAAATACTCACCCCAAGTTGAACCGACCCAACCAACCCTATTCGAACCATTCAAACCTGGGCAGATTCTAATCCATGGGCCGCGACTGGCCCGAACCACCATGTCGGCATGCCGTGACAAGCAGATAAACCTAGCCTAGAGCGGCCTAAAAAAAGTGCAAGGCCAGCCCAGCCATTTTGACACCTCTAAGATGTAATTAAAATATCTATTTATTTATACTTAAATATCAATTTATTTTATTTAAAATTTTGGAAAAATATAATTTTTTTTTAAATTCAAATAATTCAAATTTTTTTAAAATATTTTTTTAAATATTCCTATAATCATAAAAGTAATTATTTTAAGTTTTATTAATATAATATTTAGTTGTTTATTTGTTAATTCACATTTTTTGTCAATATTTTTTATCATACAAATAATTATATTTGGTTTTTATAAATACAAATGTTTACGTATGTTCATTTATTATTCAAATATTTTAAAAAATGTTAATAATTATAAAATTAATTATTTAATTTAGTTATTAATAAGTATATTTATATATCATAATTAAATAATTCAGATAATATTTTGTATAATTTTTTAAAATTTCTAAAATAAAAATATTTATTTTAGTTTTTATTAATATAAATTTTTATTCGTATTTAAATATTTTTTTAATTTTTATTTTATATATCTTATTTTTATAATTATATAAGAGAAGGTGTCTTTCAAAGATTCCTCATCCATTGACCATGACAGACCTTTAATATACAAAATTACATCAAATATTAAAACAAATAATATATATAAAAATAATTCAGTATAGATTAATGACAAAAATTAATCTTGAGCTAAATAGTTAGGGAAGAATCCCTAGCAAAATGGATATATTTTTTGATAATTATAATTTAAGGACTAATCGCTTACTATTAATATATAATTATAAAAAAAAATTCCAAATAACCAATTAGCTAGAGATTTTTTAAAACTAATAAGCTTGGGGTCTATCTATCGATTTATCTATCTGTCTATCTGTCTATTTACTCCGTTAATCTATCTATCTATCTATATATTTATCTATCTATCTAATTGTATATCAATCTTTCTATCTATAAGTCTATCAATAAATCAACCAATGTGTTTATTTATCAATCAGTAATCTATCTATCCTTCTGTCTATATATCTATCTATCTATATGTGTATTTATCTATATATCTATCAGTCTTTCTATCAATAAACATGTTGATCTATCTGTCTATATATTTAACTATCTGTAATTTTATCTATATGTCTATCTATCAAACAAACAATCAAATATTCTATCTATCTATCTTTATCATTATATCTAACTATCTGTGAATCTATCTGTCTATCTATGTGTCTATATATTTATCTTTCTATCTGTCTATCTATCTATCTATCTATCTATCTATATGCCTCTATATCTATCGATCTGTCTAACTACTTGTCTATCAATATGCCTATCTATCAATCTATCTATCTATATATCTATCTATTTATCAATCTATCTATTTTTCTATCTATTTATATGTCTATCTATCTATATATCTATATATCTATTTATCAATCTATCTATTTTTCAATCTATTTATCTGTCTATCTATCTATATATCTATCTGTTTGTATGTCTATCCATCTTTCTATTTATTTATCTATCTTTCTATCTATCTATCTATCTATATTTCTATCTATAAGTCTTTCTATATATCTTTCTATCTATTTATCTAACAATTTATATATATATATATATCTATCTATTTATCTATCAGTCTATATCTGTATATCTATCTATGTATCTACTTGACCATTTATTTGTCTATCTATCTATAAATTAATCTATCTATTTATCTATCTATATGTCTAACTAACTGTTTGTCTGTCTACTATTTATATGTTAGTCTTTCTACTTGTCTATCTATCTATCTATCTATATGTTTGGTTGTCTATCTATCCATCTATATAACTATGTAACTATCTGTTTATCTATCTAAATATCTAACTGTTTATCTATCTATGTTTATGTGTATCTGTTTATCTATATATTTGTTTATCTATCTATCTATCTATTTATTTTTCTTTTAATATCTTTATATATTAGACTATCAATATGAATATCTATCTGTCTGTTTGTCTATGAATCTATCTATCTATATATCTATTTATTTATTTATTTATTTGTCTGTCTGTCTATCTATTTATCTGACTATATTTCTATCTATCTATCAGTGTATATATTTGCCCATCTAACTGTCTATCTAAATATCTTTCTATTTGTTTATCTATTTGACTTTCTATGTGTCTATATATCTATCTATCCATTGATCCATCGATCCATCTATCCTTATTTCTATCTATCTAATAATCTATTTATCTATCTATCTATATATTTATCTATATATTTATCTATCTATTAGTCAGACAATCTATCTATTTATCTATATATCTATCTATCTATTAGACAGACAATCTATCTATTTATCTTTATATCAATCAATCTATCTGTCTATCATTCTTTCTATCAATCTGTCTATGTTTCTATCTATCTATCTATCTTTTCTATCTGTTTATCTATTTGTGTATCTATTTGTCTATCTATGTATCTATATATCAGTGAAACTATGTCTATATATTTGTCTATCTATTTATCAATCAATCTATCTAATAATATCTCTATCTATGGGCATAATAATCTAAATATCTATTTGTCTATCTATATATCTATCTATCTATATGTCTGCCTATCAATCTATCTATCAATCAATATCAGTCATTCTATATGTCTATCTTTTAATCTCCTTATATATCTATATGTCTACATATTTGTCTATATATCTATCTATCTAGCTATCTAACTTTCTTTTTATTTATCTAACTAACTATCTATCTATATGTTTGTTTATTTATTTGTTAATTTATCTGTTTATCAATCTATCTATCTATCTATCTGTCTGACTTTGTGTCTATTTGTCTATTTATCTATCTATCTATCTATTTATCTGATTGTCTCTCTATTTATTTGTTTATTTATCTATCTACCTACTTGTCTTCCTACCTCATTACTTGAATGCTTTCCTATTTAAATATCTATATATATCTATAAATCTATCTATATATCTATCTTTATGATCTATCTGCCTATCGGTCTATCTATCTTTTTGTCTACCTATTTGTCTATTTAACTATCTGCCTATCTATCAATCTATCAATCTATCTATTTATCTATCTATATATCTTTCTATTTGTTTATTTATTTCCCTACCTATATGTTTATCTTTCTGTCTTTCTACTTGTTTGTCTATATATCTATCTATCTACTATCTATCTATCTATCTGTATGTAGTATGTCTGTCTATATATATTTCAATCCATCGATCTATCTTTCTTTCTATATATCTATCTCACTATTTATCTATATATCTAACTATATATTTATATATATGTCTATATGTCTATCTACTTGTCTATCTATATGTCTATTTATCTATCTATTTTTTATCTATCTGTATATCTATATGTCTATCTGCCTAACAATCCATCTATCTATCTCTTTATTAATCTATCGATCAATCTATCTATCAATCTATATATCAATCTATCTTTCAATCATTCTATCAATTTATTTATCTATCTATCTATATATCAATCTATATTTAAATCTATCTATTTAACAATTAATGTATTTGTATTTTTATTTGTCTATCTATTTACCTATCTATCTATCTATTAATCTATATGTCTTGCTATCTGTCTCTCTATTCATCTACCTACCTACCTACCTACCTACTTACCTATCTGTCAATCTATTTATCTCTATATCTAATTTTCTATCTATCTATCTTTCTTTCTATTTGTCAATCTTTCTATCAATATATCAGTCTATCCATCCATCTATCTGTCTATCTATCTGCCTATCAATTTGTCTATTTGTCTATCTATCTATTTATCTATATAAATTTCTATTTGTCTATCTATTTATCTATATGTTTATTTATTTATTAATCCTTCTATCTATATTTCGGTCTATATGTCTATCTATATTTCTATCCCTCTATTTCTCTATCTATTTGATTATTTATTTGTCTATTTATGTGTTTATCTATTTGACTTTCAATTTGTCTATCTACCATCTATCTATCTATCTATATATCTATCTAAATATCTATTTATCTATCTATCTGTCTATCTATCTATATTTATATATAACTATCTATCTATATATTTTTCTATCTATCTATCTATCTATTTATCTTCATTTCTGTGTATCAATTATTTATATATTTTGCTATCATTGTGTATATCAATCAGCCTATCAATATATCTATAAATCAATCAATCTATCTATCTATCTATTTTTCAATGTATTTGTCAATCAATTTTTCTATCAATAAATCAATCTATCTATCTATATATCTATCTGACTATGAATTTATTTATCTATTTTTTGGTATATTTATCTGTTTATCTATGTGTATGTCTATCTATCTATCTTTCTTTCTATCAATCTATCTATCACTATTTCTAACAGTCTATCAGTCTGTTATATATATATATATATATATATATATATCTTACTATCTATCTATATATCTATTTGTCTATCTATCTATATATCTATCTGTCTCTCTGTCTATCTAACTATCTATGTATCTATATATTTATCTATTTATAAATCTATCTGTCTATTTATCTATCTATATCTGTATAACTTTCTATCTATCTATTTATTTATCTAACTAATTGTCTATATATATATATATCTATCTATTTATCATTCTATATGTCAATATATCTATCTTTCTATCTATCTATCTTTCTGTCTATCAATCTAATTATATATATATATATATATATATATATATATATATATCTATCTATCTATCTTTTTATTTATCTATATATCTATCTATCTATCTTTCTATCTATCGAACTATCTATCCATATTTTTATCTATATGTATATTAATTTGTTTATCTATCTATATATCTATTTTTTTGTGCATCTATATATCTATCTATCTACTTGTCTAATTATCTGTCTATCAATCTATCTATCAATCTATTTATCTGACTTTTTATAATTAGTCTATCTATATATCTATCTATCTAACTAATAATCTCTTGATCAATCTATCTATTTATCTGTCTACCTATCTATCTATCTATCTCTTTATCTGTCTATCAATCATTTAATCTATCTTTCTATGAATCTATCTATAAATCTATCTATCAATAAATCTATAATCTATCTATCATTATTTCTATAAGTCTGTCTATGTATCTTTTTATCTATATGTCTATAAATCTATATATCAATGAATCTATCTATTTCCTTATATATCTATCTAATAATTTTTTGATCTATTTGTCTAATAATCTAACTTTCTATCTATCTAACTATCTTTAAGTATATCTATCTATCTAAGTAGTTGTTTATCTATCTTTCTATCAATCTTTCTATTTATCTATCTATAAATGTGTGTCAATTTGTCTATCAATCTGTCTATCAACCTGACAATCAATCAAACCTATCAAACTATCAATCTATCTATTTATCAATCTGAAAATCAATTTGTCTATCAATATTTCTATAAATCTATCTATATATCTATCTATATGTCTATCTATCTGTCAATCTACCTCTCTTTCAATTTAAATATATATCTATCTCTCTCTCTATATGTATATCGATATCTATCTACTTGTATTTCTATCTTTCTTTTTATCTGGTTATATATATATATATTTCTATGTATCTATTTGACTATCTGTCTATCTATTAATCTATCTATCCCTAATATATCTGTCTATCTATCTATCAATCTATCTATCTATTTATCTGTCTATCTATATATCTATCTTTACATTTATATATCTATCTATCCATCTATTTATATTTTTTATCTATCATTATATATGTCTATCTATTTGTCTATTTATCTGTCTATATATCTATTTATCTATTTATCTAATAATCTATCATTCTATCTGTCTATCACTCTATCTATCAGTCTATAAATCTATTTGTCTATGAATCAAAAAATCTATCTATCTTTAAATCAGTCTATCAATGTCTACAATCTATCTTACAAACTGTCTATCAATCTTTCTATCTCTCTGTATATCAATTTATTTATCAATCTCTATATCAATCTATCGATTTATATTCTTTTGTATTTTTCATTCTATCTACATATATAATTTTTTATTTATCTATCTATTTATATATTGAATAACTATTGATCGGTCTATCTAACTATCTATCTATCTTTTTGATCTATCTATATATCTAGTTGTCTAATCTATTTATCTAGTTGTCTACCTGTATTTATCTATCTATCTATTTATCTATCTATCTATCTATCTACATATATCTATCTATCTATCAGATATCTGATTGATATACATTAAGAAAATTGTTGAGAGTAGATTCCAAGGACTCACACTTCCATTTTGTTATGGCTTTTTAAGTCAATCCTGGGTACATAGTTCCTCCTATCACCCACCTAAGTGGATACCTAATTTTAATAAATGGTAAGAATAATTAGCACTTTTCAAAAAAATCCATGGAAAAAAAATTATCTTGTTCAAGATTGATTTAAATTACCAAGTAAGATCATCATACCAATTCCAAAATCATATTTTTCATTCTTCTTCAAAACTGAAAACATGATCAAATAACGCAACAAATGAAAACACAAAATTAGCTATTCAAAATGAAAGAACACCGATTAGGTTATGTATCATGATAATTTATGTTTAAGAAAATATAGAAAAAATACTAATTGAAAAGGAAAAAATACCAATTAGAGATAGAATGATGGGCATAACACACTGCCAACAATCTTCCGTAAGCAGTTTGCCTCCTTGATGCTATTTTGCTCAGCCACCAATTAGGTGATTGTTCATGTTTAACTTATTTTAATTTTAAAATATTAATATTTATTTATTTATTTATTTATTTTAAGATTACATATTTTATATGAAATTTAATATTATTTTTTATTATCTTTTTTAATTACGATAATTATTTACTCAATACTTTAATTCTTATAAATTTTAGTAGAGGCAAAAATAAAACTTGAATTAAAATCAACTTAGGGTCAGTTTGGTAGTGATTTTCAAAAGTGTTAATAGGGCTAAAAATAATTTTAAGAGTGTATAAGAGAAAAAAATATTTAGTAATATTAAAAAAACTTTTATTAAACCCTAAAAAAATACCTAAAGTATTGTTTTAATAAGCACTTGGAGATATTTTTTTATAAGACATCAAAAGTTTTTGGATGTATTTAAAATATCAATATATTTATCCTTAAATATCAATTTATTTTATCTTAAATTTAATAAAAAATATGATTTTATTTATAATTCAAATCTTTTAATAATATTTTTTAAAAAAATTTCTATAATCATTAATTCTTTTTTAAGTTTTATTAATATAAATATTACTTATTTATTTGTTAATTTAGATTTTTTATGAATAATTTTTTTATTATCAAACAAATAATGATTTTATGTTTATATTAATACAACTATTTATGCATGTTGATGTATTATTTCAAATATTTTAACAAATGTTTATAATTATAAAATTAATTATTTAATGTATTTATTAATACAAATATTTAAATATTATTATTTTAATTCAAATAATATTTTTATATTTTTTTAAAATTTTATAATCAAAAAAATAGTTATTTTTGTCCTTATTAATATAAATTTTTATTCGTATTTATATATATTTGAAATTATTTATTTGTAACATCTTATTTTTATAATTATATGAGGAGAAGACATCTTTCATGGATCCTCATTCATAAACCATGACAAACCTTTAATATATACAATTACTTCAAATATTAAAACAAATAATATATAAAAAAAAAAAATAATTCACAATAAATTAACAAAAAAATAAACTCAAGCTATGTTAGGGAAAATCTCTAGATAAATGTATATATTTTGTGAAAATTATAATTTAAGAACTAATTGCTTGCTATTAATATTTAATTGTAAAAATATTTTTCTAGATATTGATTTATTGAGGGAATTTTCTCGAGCTAATTAGCTAGGGAAAATCAGTCTCTAAAGTCATTGATAAATTTGCCACCAATGTTAGTGCTAAAATCTATGACAATATTAGCTAGAGATATTTTTCAATCAAAAATTTCTTTCTCTAATCCATCACAAATTTGTCTTTCAATATAAAATCAAATATCTCTTGTAGTTCCCTAGTTAATCCCTCATAAATTAGCTAGGGATTATTTCCCTAACTAAATTTCTATAGCTAAATAAATAATTTTTTGTAGTGTAGACAGACAGATTGATTTGAAATATAGATATATAGAGAAATAGATATATACAAAATGATAAACATATAGATAGATAGCTAAATAGATAGACTTATAAATGACAAATAGATAGACAGATAGAAAAATAGATAGAATGATGGAAAAACATATAGATATATAGAGAGAAATAGACAAATAGATAGACAAATAGATAGAGAAATTGTTAGACAGACAGATAGACAGACAGATAGACAGATAGATAGATAGACATATAGATAGAAAGATAGACAAATAGATGGACAGATAGATAGATAGGCAAATAGACAAACAAAATTATAGATAGATAGATAGAAAAATAGATAGACAAATAGATACACATATAGATAGAAAGATAGATAGATAGACAGACAGATAAATAGATTGATAAATATATAGATAGACAGATAGATACACTACAAAAAAATCCCAAATTGCTAGGGAAAATTTCGCAGCTAAATATGTTATTTTCATCGCTAAAGTGGATATAATGATAGATTAATGATGGATTAACGACGAAACATTTCCCAAGGTAAAGTGCTTGTCACAAAATTTAATGAGAAAATAAATTTTTTAGCAAAATTAGAGAGGAAATATTACCTAGCAAAACTAGAGAGTGAAAATTATAAGTTATATTAGCGAGAGAAAATTTCCTAGTTATATTAGCAAGGAAAATCCCTAGCTATTTTCTTTCTAAAATTATTTTAACATTTTTAATTATTTACATAAAACTTAAATACATATTTTTAAATTTTTATATTAAATTTTAAAAAAACATAAACTATAAATAATTATTTATAATTAACGAAAATAAAATTAGTTAAAAAAATATTCTAATATAATAAGTTACATAGTTAACATAGAAACATAACAAAACTTGATTACGTATTATTTTTCATCGATGTATCTAATGATAGTACACAAAGTATAATCTGTCTGTGAAATTGATGTTGCTTTCTCTTCTCCAGCTCCTCAAAATCTATATAATACTCTAGTACTCGAGCATGTCCCTCCATGGCCATCTGCAATGCTTCCTTTAGTTCTAGTCTGCATTTTCTCTCCTCCTCCAACTACTTCCTTGTATCTGCCAATGCCTTTTTTTATCTAGATGCTCTTCCAACAACATTTTTTTAACCTTACGATCAATTGCATGTATGTATACTTGTGCATGTATGTATGTGTCCATGTGTGTGCGTGTAAACACAAACATATGTACTTTCATGCAGCTACACATACCATCAAAGACAACAAAAGGAAATAATCTAGGGCAAAAAAACACATATATAGGTCTCTCAGGAATATTCAGCATCTTTTAGTTCTTTGTCCTTCTAGTACTCAACGCAGATAGAGAACATTGTTACACCGACACATGGAGCATAACATATTAAATTTACAAACCAATAAAGAACACAACACAATGCCACTGATAAACACAAAGACTAGTGCATGCAATACCAACTACCATTGGATAGAAATTTCACACAAAGAGATAATAATGAGCTTATTTTTAAATTACCGAATCAAAATTTCTCCAAGATTTCTAGTGAACTATCGATCAACATATTCTTTTGTGTTTCCCAGCTTCACCCATTAGTCCATGGTTAATTATAAGAAAATTAGAAAAAAGTTTTCTACAGAAATATGTTTTAATTAAAAAAACCAAAATATGATGCTTGTTAAAAAATATTACCGAACTAGTGCATCTGGAAACAACTTGGCAATGGCCATCATTGTGAATGGTGGACATTACGACACGATTGGATTTTAAAAATCAAGACCTTCATCAATGTCTGCCTCGCTTGATGATGCCAAATTTGGGCTTGAATTTGGGTTTGACATGAGAACAAGTTTGGATTCATTTTTGCTTTCAATATTGCATCTTGGCCATATAGATTCCCAAGTGAGTGGCCAAGTTAAGTTGGTAGTTTGATCAAAAGATGATGCAAAAATGGAAGATGAATAAGATGAATTTAACTTGATGGTTTTCTCTGGATTGAAATGGAGAAGCCACTTGTGGCAAGCATCCCTTAATTTGTTGAAGTTGACAGGATCACTCAAAATCATGATTAAAGAAAAAAAAAACAAATCATTTAATAGGAAGAAGAGGATTAGATATACTTGAGTAGACAAGATCATATTTCATATTTAATAAAAATAATAGGCACCTTATCATCACCCCTATTTTCTTTTTTATACCACTAGAGCCATGACACTAAACTCGAGCAAGAAGAACCTGCAGAAATGAACTCATGGTTTCAAACTTAAGTTTCTTTATCGAGGTTAATGGAGCAATTGGAGCTGCATGTTGCACTTTTTGTAAGTAATCCATATTCAATTTTCCCAGCAAGAGCCACTCTCACTAGTAGATGTTTTGCTTCTACACCCATTTTTCTTCTTTTTTAAAACTTAGTCAAATGCATGACTAGTGAGATATGAAGTGTTTATGCACACATATATATAATAGTTGACATGATGATACATATGAATAAGTGTGTGGGTTTATGTGTTTGTGTGTGTTGTGGGTGTGTATTTGAGTCATTGATGGGTAGCATAAGTGACTGATATATTACACTAGAAAAATCTGAGTGAAAAATGAAAAAAAAATAATCATTTTACCCGTTGAGATTGAGGCTAAGATTAAGGCTTCTAACTGGAACAAAGACTGGATAAAGTTCACAAATAGTCTCCAGAGAGGGAAAGCCTACTTTACACTTGATGTAAGTTGGAATGTGGCGATTCCCATGAGCCATGCTTTCGAGCCTTGCTACCTATTCCACATATTAGACTTTGCATCTCTATGATAATATACTTTGTAATGTTGTTACGTGCCTGCCAACCATAATTTTGCTAGATATCAGAGACCCAATTAAGTTTACCCACATATAAAACAACTCCTCTAGTCGAATAAGTGTCTACGATGCACTTAAGTTCCATAAATTTCTGGTCAATATCTACTTTTGAATGATTCCTTAAAGAGAACAGAGGAAATGTTTCTAATCTAACAATTTCCATTTTCTCCCACTCCTCTTACTACGCTCTCTATGCTTGCCACACACTCTCTAGTAATCATGATGTTTCTTTCTTCCTCTCCATCACTTGTAAAACCATTATCACATCTTCTTCTTTGTTAGTGCTTTCTAATGGCAAGCTTAAGTCCTTCCCCAATGGGTTCATATTGACTAAA
>JAREIK010003422.1:314958-407458 GCA_029783825.1 Sapria himalayana | reverse complement strand
CTTCTAATATGCAGAATCCTTTGTAGAGTTATTGCAGTAGCCTTGCATAATCTATCAATCTTCTCCACAACTTGCTTAGTAATGCCCATCACCAAATTGTAATCATGTTTTTCATCAAAGAACATCACTACCTCGGTGTCTTTCTTCATTTTCAGCTACTAGATGTGATTTTGAAAGAGAAGATGATACATCATAAAGAATGTAGCTCACACCTTGATTTTTCAATGGTTGCCTCACTAACCCATGAACCAACATATCCTATGTTATCTTGACAGAATAGTCATCCAAAGCTTCAAATAAACAAGCCATTACCTTTTCCTTTCTCAGATAATAGATGAGTAAGTAAGAACCTAGGATACAATCTTTCATGGGAAAGTGTTTGATACAGAGAGATGAGCCATCTGATAGCATTCACCCTTGCTTCGACATCTCTGATCTCAGTATCACCCTGCACCTCAATCTCATTAGAGCCTTGAAGACAACCTCTCTCGATATATGAGCCAATAAACATATAAGGAAGAACTCCCGGGGCTAAAGTTGAGCCCGTTCTAATAGTAGTGTTTTGATCAGAAAGCTACTGTAGGTACTTTGAGGTCACAGCGGCTACATCACCATTATCTACAAGAAGTAGGAATGCTCGAACAAAGGGTTTTAAGGGCACCAATAGTTGTGTTTCTGTGAAGTTTAAAGGGGAATAAGATAAATGGGAGCTTTGATGATATAATGGGTCATGTTGGAAAGAAATTAACTTGCAAGGTGTAGCACCACATGTAGCTGAGTCATTGGGATGGCTCAAGATCTCATCGATGATATCAAACATACTTTGTGTTATTCTCTTGGATAATGATAAATGACACAATGCAATACATTCTATCAATCAGGAGACAGCGGAGCGCATCACCTCTCCCCCCTTACCGCGATAAAGAGGAGCATTCTCAATTGCACCAACTATGTCAGCTAATCTTTTTGTTTATTTGCAAAAGAGAGCTTTTTTACAAATGGCTTTTCTCATTGCTTTATTCTGATTAAAACTAAATATAATTATAAATACTTTTATATATAATGGCATATGATTATATAATTATACAAGTGTTTTGATATAATATTTGTGTTTAAAATATTTTTATAAATGTTACTTAAATATAATTATATATATCTAACACTTTTATAAATATTATATGGTATTATATCACATTTATATAACATTATAAAAATTATATATTTATATAATAATTAATATGTTATATAAATGTTTACAAAAATGTATAAACATTTTATATGTTATATAATTGCTATATAAAAAATTATATGTATAAATATATAACATATATAACATTATATGTATATATTAAAGTATAAATATTTATATATATAGATATTTATAAATATTTATATATAAACATATCAATGTTTATATATAACATTATATATAAACATATCAATATTTATATATAACATTATATGTTTATATAAACATATCAATGTTTATATATAATGCAATATGTTTATATATATTAAAGTATAGACTTTTATATATATGGCATATGATTATATAAAAGTATACAAGTTTATATATAATGTTATCTATTTATAATATTTTTGGAGACAACAAAAATAGAACTCATAAACATTAAGTTTGTTTTTTCTTAAGTTACAAAATTATAAATCATTAAGGCATAATTTTTTTTCTTATGTTACAGAAGCAGAAAATAATATGCAAACATTAGTATTTGAAAAACAATATAACCTTAAAAATGTAACTCCAGTAGTGGTAATCAAATCGAGAGAGATAGAGATAGTAAATAGTATTCCGAAGGAGTAGAGCAATGATAATATTACTTAGTAACAAGAAGAGGTTGATTTTGTAGGTTGCTCCCATAATCTCGTTTCGCTTCTCCTCTCTTCGTTGTTGAAAGATAAAAAAATGTTAAGTGCTTAATGCCTTAGCATTTTTTTAAAAAGAAACTATAAATACAAAATTGGAAGTAAATATATAGAAAATAAAGAGATAAAAATATAAAAGTAAACTAAATTTATAAAAATAAATAATTTAAATTAAAAAAATGAAATACATTTTTATTTAACCATAAATGATATTATTTCATAAATAAATAAAATAATATTATATAATAATAAATTATTTCATACACACACACACACATACATACATACATACATATATATATATATATATATATATATATATATATATATATATATATATATATATATATTATGGTTTTAAATTTATATGAAATCAATTTATTTTTTATTAAAAGAATAAGAAATAATTATTAAGGCATAAAATTAAAATCTTCTAGTCATTATAAATTTGAATCATTAAAATATTCATTTAATAATGAGACTACAACATTTATTTTTTAAATCATCAAAATTTTTTTGATGTAATTAAAACATCTATATATTAATATGTAAATATTCACTTATTTTCTTTTAAAGTTGATGAAAAAGTTGAATTTTTTTATAATTCAAAATTATCAAATCTTTTAGTCATTATATTTTTAAAAGACTTCTTTAATCATAAAAATATTTTTTTTATTTTAAATAATACATATAATTATTTGTTTATTTGTTAAATCATATATTTTTATAATTTTTTTTATTTATTCAAACAAAAGTTTATTTTAGCTTTGTATTAGTAGTAATTTTTATTTATGTTGTTTTATAAAAAATTAGGAAAAATTAGTATGACTTCGTGTATAACAATCTATGCATAAATACAAATTGATGTGTGTGTAAAAATATTTTGTATTCAAAATATAAGATATCACTTATGTAATCGATAGAAATATTCGGATAGTTTTCTTAATTATTTGAAAAATATATTTTTTTTAAAAAATAATTTGTTATAACCAATTAAAAATAAATAGAAAAATATAGCACTTAAAACAGTTTGTTTTCTTAAAACTATTAAACAGTGTATCTAAAATTTGCGAAATTGTATATATTTTTTTCAATAGATATATACATATCAATATATTTGTCTAATAGATAAATTTTAGAACCTAATCACCTCTATGTATAGATATTTGACTCTCTATCCTAGTGTGGGAGACCACAACACAATGACTTTCTTACCTGGACTTGATCATTCCGAGGATATGTGTCTATATCTATCTATACTATATGAAAAGATATTTGTTTAACTATATATACTATTTATTAAAAGATGGGTAGATAGACATCAATAACCTTATAAAATGATTGAAGACACTATATATCATTATCTATATTGAAAATCAGTTATTGGTTTGTATATTTATCAATTTTTAAAGATATTTTTAATACAACTGATAGATAAAAAATTATATTAATGATGAAAAAGAAGTACATCTATGTAAAAACATATGTCTATGAATAAAAAAAATTTAGGATTCTCTGTGATTCTTCATCCTCATGATAGCCTGGCCATTTTTGAGTGTATGAAGAAAATCTTTAGGGAATATAAAATTCAAAATAAAATTTTTAGTGTCACATTCGATAACTCATATAATAATGGAGTAGCGATCAACATGTTTGTTAGGAATATTAGAGACGCACCATTAGGAGAGATTTTTCATGTCAGATGCATGTGTCAGGTGATTAACGTGATTGTTCAAGCGGGTATGAAGGTGTGTTCCCCCACGTTGGATAATATACGTAATGCACTAAAATATATCCGCACTCCTCGCAGATAGCAAGAGTTTGGTAGTCTTTGTTTGTCTGTGAATCTTAAGAAGAAGAAATTCCAATCAAATGTAAGACATCGTTGGAATTACACGTACCTGATATTAGAATCATGTGTTGGATATGAACACGTGATATCCGACTACGTTAATAGTATGAGTGACGAACTTATTATTGATGACACTGATTGGGCTTTAGAAATTTTATTTATGAAATTCCTGAAGATTTTTTATGACACGACGAACATGTGTTCGTCGGTTTATATACCCACTACTTGCATTGCACTCCGGTGCATATGCAACATTAGTAGCATGTTTAAGAAGTATCAAGCTGAACCGACACTTAGCTATATGGTTGCAGAGATTGAAACAAAGTACTTAAAGTACTAGTCCACTGTTCCATATCTTTATTGCCTCGCTGCATGCATGGACCCTAGGGTTAAGGTGAAAGGGGTAGAAAACACTCTGACTTACATTTCCTCGTGCATGAACCTGGAAGAGCCAGCTAAAGGGTTCATTCACGAGAAGTTGACTGACCTATTCACATACTATGATACTAGGTATGGTGCTGGTAGTAGTGAGACTGTGATTACAGATATTGATACCTTGTTCGGAGATGATGATTTTTCCATTCAGCTAGTGAGGGGGAAACGTAAGGGTGGACCATCACATAGGAGCAAGTTTTCTCGGTACTTAGATACCGATTACTGCTCAATCATATCACATTTTGATACTAAGAATATTGATATATTATAGTGGTGGAAATCATATGAGTCCACCTTTCCCGTGCTATCTAGGATGACACGGGATCTACTGACTCCTCCGGTGTCGAGCGTAACATCGGAGTCTACTTTTTTTGTTGTAGTGAATGTGATTTCGGATAGGAGATCGAGATTACATCCAGATATTATTGAGGCATTGACTTGTTTGAAGGATTGAGAGGATTCTAGGTTTAACATCCATGATCGTGATGGAGCTGGGACTGGAACAGGGACTGCAGGCTCATCCACTACGATTGCGGAGGAGTTGATTGCTGATGATGATGATCCATATGATACTTATCTTGATGTTGTGGCTGATGATGCTCATGATTTGCCGATTGATGATTGATGATGATCTACTATTTTATGATTTCGATGTTTTTTTTGATTGTATGCTTTATTTATACTTTATGTTGAAACTGTAATTTGTTTGGTTCAGACATTCGTTATCAAATGACTGATTGGTCATTTTTCATTTGAGTTGCTTATGTTTTTTTAATTTTTATTTTTATAAACAAAATGTATTGATTTATTTATTTTTTTGTTTTAATTTTTCATTTAAAAATTTATAACTATATTATATAATTCTAATAAATTTTAAACTAATTTTATATTACATTATAAAAGAAATTTTAAACTTTGTTATTTTACTAAATTTTAATATTTTTCATATTATAAATATATAATATTAAACATTATCTAAAATTTTATATTTAATTTAATAATTTATATAAATAAAATAAAAATTTTAAAAATTATTAAAACATTTTTTTTAAAAAAAAAATTTTACTGTCCCGCTCGAGTTCTGGCTGGCTGGCCGTGCCGTGCCGTGCCGGGCCAGGCACGAAAGCACGCCCGTGCTAAAATTTATCTAATTAATTATATATATATATATATCTATATAATTATCTATTTATATATATATATCTATCTAATTATCTATCTATATATCTATCTGTCAATCAATCAATTTATATATTTATCTATCTATCTATTAATTTTTCTATCTCTTTGTGTGTGTGTATATATATATATATATCTATCTCTTTGTGTGTGTGTATATATATATATATATCTATCTATTTATGTGTGTATCTATCTGTCTTATTATATGTCTATCTATTTGTCTATCTATATATCTATCTATCTATTTATCTATTTATTTGTTTATCTAACTATCTATTGATATATCTATCTATCTATCTATCTATCTGTTTGTCTATCTATCTATCTATATATCTGTTTGTCTATCTATCTATCTATCTATATGCCTATCTATTTGTATATCTATCTATCTATCTATATATATATCACTCAATCAATCAGTTTGTCTATCTATTTATCTATCTATCTTATCTTTGTATGTATGTATCTATCTCTCAATCAGTTTGTCTTTTTATTTATCTATCTATCATTATATCTATCAATATGTCTATCAAATAGTCTATCAATCTCTCTATCAATTTTTCGATCAATTTGTCAATAAATTTGTATATCAATATATATTTAAATTTATCAATCAATCAATCTATCTATATATCTATCAATATGTCTATCTATCTTTCTATAAATATGTATATTAATCTCTCTTTATATCTATCTATCTATCTATATTTATATCTATTTGTCTATCTATCTATCTAATAATCTATCTATATATCTATCTATATATATGACTTTTTATCTCTCTATCTATATACCTTTCTAAATGTCTATCTATATATCTTTATATCTATTCCGATTTATTTTTCAATCTATCTATCGATCTATCATTCTATCAATTAATCTATCTATATTTCTATCTATAATATATCTATCTATTTATCTATCTATCTTTATATACATCTATTTATATGTATATCTATCTATCTATATTTATATCTATCTATCTATATAGCTCTCTACCTACATACCTACCTATCTTTCTATCTATCTATCTATTTATCTTTCAAATTATTAATTTATCTATCTCTCTATCTGTCTATCTATCTATCTACCTATCTATCAATCTATCAATCTATCAGTCTATCAGTTTATTAGTCTATTAGTCTATTTATCAATCTGACTATCAATATATCTTTCTATCTATTTGTATATCTATGTATCTATTGATATGTTTATCTATTTGTTTGTCTATCTTTTTATCCTTCTATCTATCTATTTTATGTCGAAATGTTTATATGACAACCTATATATCTATGTAACTATCTAACTATTATATCTATCAATTAATCTATATATCTTCTTTCTATTTTTCTATCTTCCTAACTATCTAACTGTCTTTCTATTTATCAGCCTATTTGTCAATCTTTCTATATATATTTATCTTTATATCTATCATCTATCTATCAATTATTCTATCTGTTTACCTTTATATTTGTCAGTTTATCTAAATGTCTATCTAACAAATAGGAAATCAATTTATTCTCAACAATTGGTATTGGAGGTTTAGGTTGTGAATTATAATGCACCATTGGGTGAAGTTACTATTGATGATAATAATGAATTTAATAAATAGTAAAATTTTTGCAGACAATATCAGCATGTCAAAAGAGGTATTCTCAATTCTCATACACAGTGTTTTGCAAGAATTTTCTAGAAGAATTCATATTTTGTAGATAGTAATGACTACATATGAAGGAAAAGTTACATAAAAAAAATTTATGGAACAAAATTTGGATTCTAAAAAATATAGATGGAAGATTATATATACTAGAAAAATCTATATCAACCCCTTTTGAGGAAGATGATAGAGTCTATGAAGAAAGAATAGCACATACTAGCACTTGAATTCATCTGAAATATGATATCTTACCAACTTACTTTCAATATAAAAAATGAGAAGAGCATAGTAAGGCTTATGATGGCTTTTGATAGTATATACGAAAACTAATTGATGTTACAAAAGTGCACATGATGAGGTGTTTTTTCAATCTAAAGTTGACAGAAAGCACATCAATGACCCAATAACTCAATGAAGTCAACACAATCACAACCCAATTAAGTCTGTTTGGTATTGAAGTCAATGATGAAGTATGTGTATTGATACTTCTATGATCTTTATCAAAAATTAATGTATTACAATTATAGTTGTGCATTGTTCATCAAGAACTAATAAATTGAAATTTGATGATGTTCATGATCTAATTCTAAGCAAGGAGATTCAACAGAGATAGACAAGTGAAATATCAACCTCTTTAGAATTATATACAAAGGTAATTGTAATAAATTCAACTAAGAGAAAACGTCAAAGAAAATCAATAAACAAGAGGTTAAAATCTAAGAATCATTGTAATTATAATAGCTCAAAGACCATTATGCATTGAAATTATAGAGAGATAAGACACTACAAAAATCAATGTAAGTGTTAGTTATTTTATTGCACGGTAAAATATATCACAAGTATATGAGTTTAACAAGTTATAAAGTTAACTTCGTGAATCTGGATTATCATTTCATAGATATTGATTATTTGGATTAATTATCAAAGTTTCTTCATTATCTAAGCTTACAATAAGTAAATATTTTATAGTGTTTACTCAAGTAAACAATTCTATGGTTAGCTTACAATAAGTAAACAATATCAAGTCCATGGGTATATAATTTATGTGTTAATGGCTAAAGTGGTGATAAAATATGTGAGATCTACTCTTCCATATAGGTGGAACTTCTCAAACCCATCAAAAAGTCATCGACATCAATTCATGTAGGAAATAATGTATGTTAGATGACCTGGATATCTTATATATTTTAATCCAGTATGAATCATATTTATAGTCAATGCTAGGGTATTTATAAGGGAACCTATGCGGCATTTAATTAAACATAGTAATTAAAATATAGTCAAATATATAAATGTATTTAAATGTCTTGTAAATTAGTATCAGTATACATAAAGCATATTACATTTTTATTTGAACTAATTGAAAACTGGTCAATAAATATTTACAGATATTAATTAGACATTAACAGATATTAATGTGACTATACTTTAAATTCATAGATATTAAATACACTCAAATGAGGGTGTGTTTTTTCTTATACATAAAGCCATGTATAAAATATAGTTTACAGATATTAATATAATTATACTTATTGGGTAGGTAAGGTATTATGGAATAATAGATATTTTCATAATGCAAATTTATTAGACGTGTATTTTATAATGATGACTTACAAATTTCAAATATATAATATTAAAATCCTATCATAAAGTCAATATATCTTTATTTGTATAAAATATGTATATAATGTTTATATGTATAATACTAATTATATCTGAAATACACGACATGTATATTGAATGTATCATATATAAAATTATGATAGATAGATAGATATATATATATATATTAAATATATGGTGATAAATCTATATATAGTTATGTTTATGTAAACTATTTTTATAGTTATAAATATAATAAAATACACTTATATATTTATGTGTTATATACACACTGCCCAACACAAAACACCCATTTTGTGTTATATATGATTAAGTTTATATAAGCAATCCAAGTATAATTAATTTAACAGAATATGTATTTAAAAAAAGTAAAATAAAATTAACATAATATGTATTAAAAAAAAGTATAATTAAATTAGTTTATATTAGCATACCTACTGCCCAACACAACACAAATGCATTAGGTATGTATCACAATAAGTATAATTAAATTAATGTATACTATTAATGAAGAAAAATTTCGGAAAAAAAAATTAATAGAATCAATACGCATTAAGATATTTGATGAAGAATTACGTTAGAAAAAGTACCTCAAATCAATAACAAATTATCACTTAATTCGAATATGTTTATGTTGCATCAGTGTCAAGAGAAGGATGGAGGACTACGGAGGAGTTGCGTCGCTTATTCTTTGAAAATGTTGAGAGAGAGATGGGGGACGTAGTCTCGACAAAATAAACATTAAATATATTTCCAAAATAAACAAATTATATATATTTCCAAAATATTTTTATTTTTAATTATAAAAACATTAAATAAATAATATAATATAAATATATAAATATATAAATATATATATATATATATATATATATATATATAAAATACAAAAAGACTCATTTATTTTATTTACTAAAAAAATTTTTTCAAATAAATTAATGTGCGTGTAGCAAGGTATAAATTCAAAATATACACCTTACAATTTTTTATTATAATATTAATTAAATAATAAATATATAAACAATTTAATAAAATATTTGTTTATCCTTATAAAAAAAATATCAATTAGCGATAAAATTAACAAATTTCATATAATAAGACATACATTAAATGATGATTTATCCTCTAGTCACTCTAATAAGTATTATAAAATACTTTTTATGTTAAAAAATATATAAAAATTTATATTTTATGGTTATAAATTTTTAAGAATTCTTCATATTAATTTTTATGAAGATAATATGTAATAATTTTAAAGGCATAAAATTTCATATTATTTGATATCATTTATAATTTTTAAAATTCAAAAAATTACTTAAAGTGATAAGATAATTAAAAAAAGTTATATAAATTATTTTAATAAAGACCGAATGTTAAAAGCTAATAGAAAAAATATTACTTAATTATTTAATTCTTATAAATTTTAGTAGGGGCAAACATATATGTATTTATTTTTAAATATTAATTTATTTTCTTTTAACATTAGAGAAAAAATTTATATTTTTATTATATTTCAAAAATTTCAATTTTTGTATTAATTATATTTTTAAAATGTTTCCTATAATCATAAATTTTTTTATACTAATTATCATAATAATATTTACTAGTTTATTTGTCAATTTTGATATTTTTGAAAATATTTTATATTTTATCATACAATGAATTAATTTACATTTATATTAGTAGAAATTTTAATGTATGTTAATTTAATTTTAAAATATCAAAATAAATTATTATACTTATTGAATTAATTATTTAATATTACTTTAATACAAATTTTTATGTTTCTTAATTAAAAATTTTAGAAAAATTTTATGTATTATTTTTTAAAAAATTAATACATTATAAAAATAGATATGTTAGTCCTTATTAATATAATTTTTTTGTATTTTTATATTTTTTAAATTATTTATTTATAATATCATTTTTTATGATTTTATGAGGAGAATGTAACTCTCAAGAATCGCTCATCTATAGACAATTAACATAATTTAATAAACAAAATTAAATAAAATATTAAGATGATAATAAATTATAAAAAATTAAATAATTAAATATTGGCTAAGAAAATTTTGTAGCTATGTTTTGGATTTAATTAGCTAGGGAAGTTCAGTCACTAAATCCGTCGGTATATTCCAGATCTAATTAGCTAGAAAAGTCCCCTTGCTAAATCCGTCGATATATTTCATATTTTATTAGTTAGTGAAGTTACGTCACTAAAAGCAGTCACTATATTCAGGAAGTAATTAGCTAGGAAAGTTACGTCGATAAAATCCATCGCTAATTTCCAGATTTTTTTAGCTAGAAAAATTTTATCGCTAAATTCATCGCTGATTTCTAGATTTTATTAGAAAGGGAAATTCTGTCGTTTAAATCCGTCGCTAAATTAAGTATTTTATTAGGTAATGAAATTTCATCACTAAATTTGTCGCGAATTTCTAGATTTTATTAGATAGGGAAATTCTATCGTTAAATCTGCCGCTAAATTAAGGATTTTATTAGGTATGGAAATTTCATCTCTAAATATATCGCTAAATTCCATATTTTATTAGATAGAAAAATTCCATCGCTAAATCCATCGCTAAAATTCGGATTTTATTAGGAAGGAAAATTCTATCTTTAAATCAATAGCTAAATTCCAGATAAAATTAGCTAGGAAAATTTTATCACTAAATCCATTGCTAAATTCCGGATTTTATTAGCTAGGGAAATTTCATCGCTAATTCCATCGCTATATTTCCCATTTTTCTTAAGCAGAATTTACGAAAATATTCCGCCGCAAATCCATTACTAAATTCCACATTTTTTTGATGTGGAATTTATGAAATTATTCCATTGCTAATCCATCTCTAATATATTGCTAATTCGTTGAAAATTTTTATTTTATTGAAAAAACATAAATCTCTTGTTATTCCCTAGCTAATCCCTCGCAATTTAGCTAGGGATTGATCCCTAGCTAAAATTTCCTAGCTAAATCAATATTTTTTTGTGGTGTATCTTTCTATCTATTTATCTAACTTGTTATCTATCTAATTATCTATCTATTTGTGTATATGTCAATCAATCTATCAATCTATCAATCTATCTATATGTCTATCTTTCTATTTATTTATTTATTTATCTATCTATCTCACTATCTATTTATCCATCTAATTATCTATCTATCTATCAGTCCATCTATCTATCTATCTATCGGTCTATCTATCTATCGGTCTATCTATCTATCGGTCCATCTATCTATCTGTATATCAATCTATCTCTATCTATCTTTTTGTAAACCTATATATCTTTATCTATTTATATATCTATGTATGTAATAGTTTATATTTTTGTCTATTCATCTCTATATATGTCAATATGTCTATTTGTCTATCTATCTACCTTTTTATATGTCTATCTATCTATCTATCTGTTTGTTTAACTATTTATCTATCTATCTATCTGTGTATCTATTTATCTATCAATCAAACTATAAATATTTCTATCTATCTATTTATCTATCTATCTACCTATCTTTTTATCAATATATATATATATCTATCTATCTATCTATCTATCTAGCTATCTATCAATATATTTGTCTATCTATCAATATATCTATCTATCTATCTATCAAACTATCTATCTATATATCTATCTATCTCTTTATCTATCTATCTGTCTATCTATTTATGTAGAAATCAATCTATCAATCTATCAATCTATCTAATGCCTTTGTATCTATCTATTTATCTTTCTCTTTCTCTTTCTGTCTATCTATCTATTTGTCAATATTTCTATTTGTCTATGTATATATCTATCTATTTATCTATATATTCATCTTTCTTTCTGTCTATCTGTATGCCTATTTTCCTATCTATCTAAATATCTAACTATGTTTCTATCAATCAGTCAATCAATCTATCTATATGTTAATATGTGTTTCTATCTATTTGCCAATCTATTTATTTATCTATCTAATTATATATCTAACTATATATAATATCTATCTGTCCATTTGTCTATCTATCTATCTATCTATCTATCTACCTTTCTACCTATTTGTCTAGCAATCTATCTATTTATTTGCCAATCTCTCTATCTATCTATTTGCCTATCTCTCTATCTATGTATCGATTTGTCTATCTTTCTTTCTATATATTTGCCTATTTGTCTATCTATATATCTAAATATCTATCTATCTATCTGTCTGTCTATCTACCTATCTATCTAATTATCTAACTATGTTTCTATCTATAAGCATATCTATCTAAGTCTCTATATGTTTATATGTGTACCTATCTATTTGCCAAACTATTTATTTTCTAATCTAATTATCTATATAACTATATATATATAGATATATATCTATCTATCTATCTATCTGTCTGTCTGTCTATCCTTCTATCTACCTATCTACATATTTGTCTATCTATCTATCTATCTATCTATATATCTATTTGCCTGCCTACCTATCGATCTATCTATTTGCATATATATCTATCTATTTGTCTATCTTTCTTTTTATATATTTGCCTATTTGTCTATCTATCTATCCATCTAAATATTTATCTTTATGCCTATTAATATGTATATTTATATATTTTTCTATCTATCTTACTATCTATCTATATGTCAATTTGTCTTTCGATATATCTATTTATCTGTCTTTCTATGTATATGTCTATCTATCTATCAATATATCAACTTTCTCTCTATTGGTCTATCAATCTATCTATGTATATATAATCTACAAATCGCTCTTTCTCCTTATCTATTTATCTATCTATCTATCTATCAATCAATTTATCATACTATTAATCTATCTATCTATGTTTTTTAGTAATTATGTGTCTTTATATCTTTATATCATACTATTAATCGCTCTGTCTGTCTGTCTTTCTATTTATATGTATATATTTTTATTTGTTTATATGTTTATTAATCTGTATATATATATATATATTTCTATATGTCTATCTATCTATCTATCTATATATCTATCTATCTGTCTGTCTGTCTATTTATCAATCTATATTTCTATGTGTTTATATATCTCTCTGTCTACCTATTTATCTATTTATATGTCTATCTATCAATATGTATAAATTTCTATGTCTATCTATCTATCTGTTTGTTTGTCTGTCTATGTATTTATCTATCAATCTATCTAACTATCTAACCATCTATCTATCTAACTAATTATCTATCTAACTTGATAACTATCAAACTATCAAACTATCTTTCTATCAATAAATCTTTCTATCTATCAGTCTATTAGCCTATCTATCTATATATCTATCTATCAATCTATCTGACTATCTATTTTTCTATGTATCAATTCATCTGTCTATTTGCATATCTATCTATTTGTTTATATGTTTATATGACTTTCTGTCTATCTATCTGATCTTTCTATCTATTCATTTCTCTATCTGCCTATCAGCCTATATGTATATTATTCCATTTGTCTATCTATCTATCTGTCTATCTTTTTATCTATTTATTTGTTTATCTATCTAACTGTATACTATGTGTTTATCTATCTATTTATTTATCAATCAATCAATCTATCTTTCTAACTATCCTTCTATCTATTAGTCTATTATTCTATTAGTCTATAAGTTTATCTATCTATGTATCTATTTGTCAATATGTCTATCTATCTATCTATCTATTTTCCAATCAATATATCTATCTATCTATCTATATATCTATCTGCCAATCTATCTATTTGTCTATTTGTCTATCTAACTAACTAACTAACTAACTATCTATCTATTTTCTTATCTACCTATCTACATATTTACTAATCTTACTATTTGTATATCTATCTATTTTTATATCTACCTATCTACCTCTCTACTGATTTGTCTATTTGTCTTTCTCTATCTCTCTATTTGTCTATCTACCTACCTATCTATCTATCTATCTATCTATCTGTCTATATATCTTTCTATATATCTATCTATTTCTCTTTTTGTATATCTATCTTTATATCTATCTATTTATCTATCTGGTTATCTGTATATCTTTTTATCTATCTTTTTATATATCTTTCTACATATTTGTCTATATGTCAATCAATCAATTAATCTATCTATCTACCTATCTATCTATTTGTCGATTTGTCTATCACTTTATCAGTCTATATATCAATCTGTTTATCTATCTATCTTTCTTTCTATATGTCTATCTATCAATATTTCTATTTGTCTATCTATTTATCTAACTATCTATATATCTATCTACCTGTCTGTCTGTCTATCTGTCTATATCTTTATAAATATTTTTTACTATCTATCTGTTTATCCATCTATCCATCTATATGTTTATGTTTCTATTTATCTATCTTTCTATCTATCTATTTGTCTATTTGTCTATCTGTCTATTTGTTTATCTGTCAATTTTTCTATCTTTCTATCTTTCTTTCTATCTGAATATTGATCTTTCTACTTGTCTATCTATCATTTTATATATCTGAATTTAGATCTGTCTGCCTGTCTATTTTATATATATATATATATATATATATATCTATCTATTTATTTATTTGTCTATCTATCTATCTATCTATCTATCTACCTATCTATCTATCTATCTACTTATCTATCTACATATTTATATGTCTATATATCTATCTGTATATCCATCCATTTATCTATCTATATATCTATTTATATAACTATCTTTCTTTTTATGTCTATCTTGTTATGGTTCTAGTAAATTTCATATCTGAATCTTGTTTCAGACTATGAAACAACAAATGATCCAAGTGAATATAATTAAACAAAGTACAAGGCTGTTACTTATTGTAGTGTAGAAAAAATACTTTTGATTCTGAATGGTTCAGTTGAAACCTAGCACAATCAAAAGTCCGTGCCTCTAGCGGTATCCACATAAATGTTTCTTTGTTATTTCTCTTGTTTTAACTATCCCATTTTATAAAACCTTTTGGTTTTTTTTTCACACAATTTTCTAAAAAGATGTGCAATTTACTAAAAGGATGTGTCAATAATGACACACATTTATAAAATGTTACATCCACACATCAATCTATATGTGTCTTGATCTTTAAGTAAATTGACTTAAACAAATAAGATATAATCTCATATTGACTTATTTCAGCATGGTCATGTATTTTAGCAGTCCTACTCAATCAAGGGGCTAACTGATATCATTGTTGTTACATAGAATGGACAAACTCCATCTACATAAATCACATCCCTCTAAATAATTAATTATATACTTAGTAAACAACCCTATAACCATCCTTGTTATAAGTGGCATTTACTAAAACTAAAATATACAACTCCTTATGTATAGAACTATAGTGACTTCAGGTCAATAGACAATTTATTCTAATATTCACTATGAGACTGTATATGACACTTATTAACAATCCAAGAAACATTATCAAAGCGGGTCAGTTCATTATATGTTCTCCAACAAATACTCAAGTGTTAAATTAAAATCTATATTAGTAAACCTTCATTTTAGTCTTAATGTATTAATATCACCCTTGAATATTAATACTTGACTTGGAATAATTTAGAGTAGTATTCCATAGAATATATCACTATAGGCATTAATCTAATATTTGCACAGATCTAAATAAATATAATAATCATAAAATGATGTCTATTTAAATATAAGAAATGATACAAAAGTGTCAAAAGAATGATCACCACAAGAAAAATACCATATAGCTAGGGATAATTCCCTATCTAAATGGGCATTTTTCGTCGCTAAACGGGATATAACGATGGATTAATGACGGAACCATCCCAATCTAAAGTGCTAATCGCTAAAAATTGGTGAGGGAAAGAGTCCCTAGCTAAAATTTTAGTGATGGAAATATCCCTAGCTAAAATATTAATTTTCCTAGTTAAATTAGTAAGTGAAAATTCCCTAGCTAAATTAGCAAGAGAAAATTTCATAGCTAACTAGGGCTTTACGTCGCTAAACTTATATGATGATAGAAGTTTTCCTAATCTAAAGTGCTCGTCACTAAAAATTAGCGAGGGAAATAGTCATTAGCTAAAGTTTTAGTGACGGTAATATCTCTAGCTAAAATAATAATTTCTATAGCTAAATTAGCAAGAGAAAATTCTCTAGCTAAATTAGCAAGGGATAATTCCCCAGCTAAATTAGCAATAGAAAATTCCCTGGCTATTTTCATTCCAAAACTATTTTCAGAATTTTTTTTTTATTTTTCAAAATATTTAATTAAATAATTTAATATTTGTATATTAAATTGAATTAAAATTGAAACTATAAACAATAATTTATAATTAACAAAAAATAAAATCATTTAATTAATTATTCTGATTCAATAATTTACATAAATCAAACAAAAACATAACAAAATTGTATTTCATTTTATTCATCAATGTATCTACTGACAATGCATAAAATATAATCTATCCATACATTGACATTGCTTTCTTTTTATCTGCTCCTCAGATCACCATCTTTCTGCTACGACAAAGCTGTCCGAATCACGATTCGTCATGTCTAGTGAAAAATCTCTTCACATATATAAGCTTCATATGGGTAACAATGCGGTACCATATCTATACGAAATTTAAACAAGCCAGTAAAATCAAAATATATAAATAAAAAAAATTATATTTTGATAAATATATAATACTACAGTATTATGTACATATATACAAACATTTCACTCGTTACATATATCACTATAGTATATCTACATATATACTGCAGTATTATATGTACATATATACTAAGTAGATATATACTCGATATATATGTATATTTAATACTATAATATTATATGTACATATAATACTACCGTTATATATATACATATTCTGCAGTATATATGTGCATATATACTAAGTATATATGTGCGTATATACTGAGTATATATGTGTATGTATATACCGAGTAATTATTTATGTATATACCAAGTATATATGTACGTATATACCGAGTATATATTTATATATATACAGAGTATATAGTACGTATATATAGAGTATATAATACGTTTATACCGAGTATAAAGTATGTATATATCAAGTATATAGTATGTATATACCAGGTATATAGTACATATATACCCAGTATATATGTATGTATGTACTCAGTAAATATGTACGTATATACCTAGTATATAGTACGTATATACAAAGTATATACACACATATATACTAAGTACATATGCATGTATATACAAAGTTTATATGCACCTATATACTGAGTATAAATAAATATATATACTAAGTATATATTTACATAAAATACTGTAGTATTATATGTACATATACTATAGTATATACATACATATACTTAGTATATACGTACTTATATACTACAGCATATATGTGTGTATATACTGAGTATGTATATACCGAGTATATACGTACGTATGTACCGATTATATACGTATGTATATATTGAGTTAATAGTATGTATATATTGAGTTTATACGTGCGCATATACCAAGTATATATGCACGTATATACTGAGTTTATATGCATGTATATACTGAGTATATATGTACTCGATATATACGTACATATATACTTTGTATATACGTGCATATATACTCGATATATACGTACGTATATACTCAGTATATATGCACTATATACTATTGTATATACGTATGTATATAATATAGTATTATATGTACATATATATAATCACATATCCTCAGATGACACAAAACTACAACAAATTAGTATTATCCCATTTATACTTCATAAAGATGACACAAAACTACAACAAATTAGTATGATCCCATTTATACTTCACAAAGATGCCAGAAAACTTCGCTATCAACATAAATATGAAATACGAAGATTATTTAAATTTTAGAAAATATCTCTGAAAACTATTAAAGAAAAACATGGAAGAAGAGCCATGAGCTAGGCTTGGGGCATCAAAGTTCGCATCTTGCCTCCCCACAACCAGAACTATCTTCCGGTCCCAAGGCCCACAAGGGGGTTGCTCTACCTTGCCATGACTGAGATAACAAGCTAACAAAGAACTGGCAGATGAAATAGAGACTGATCATCTGTAGTAGTAACCATTAACAAATAAATAAGAAACTTGAACCTAGAAAAATGGAGCACTCCACCATGCTAATGTGCAACACAAAATGATAAATAAATTATTAGAATAATAATTTTGAATAACTGCAATCTAAGCAACCCTTGTCTTACATATTTAAAACAAAGACATAATAAAATTTTATTTCATCTTATTCATCAATGTATCTACTAATAGTGCATAAAGTATAATCTATCAGTACATTGATGTTGCTTTCTCATCCTCAGCTCCTCCGATCACCATCTTTCTACTGTTACAAAGCTGTCTGAGTCATGGTGCATCATGTCCAATAAAAAATCCCTCACTTATACAAACTTCATATGGAGAATAATGAGGTACCATATCTGTATTAAATTTAAATCAGTGAATAAAATCAAAAAAAACAAATAAAAAAAGTTATGTTTTGATAAATATATAATACTGTAGTATATATGTTCATATATACTATAGTGTATATGATCATATATTACTACAACATTATATGTACATATATACTATGTACGTATATACTCAGTATATATGTACATATAATATTGTAGTATTATATGTACAAATACTCTAGTAATATATGTGTGTATATACCTACGTATATACAGCATTTACTGCTGCTGCTGCTGCCGATGCCGCCGATGCCACTACTACTATTGCTCATGCCGCTGCCACCACTCCTATTGCCGCCGCCATTACTGCCACCGCTGGCACTACTGCTACTGCTGCTCCTACTGCTACTGCTGCCACTACTGCCACTACCGCTACTACTGCTGCCATTACTGGTTCCACTGCCCCTGCTGTAGCCGCCGTCGCCGCTGCTGCTACCGGCATTGTCGCTGCTGCTGCTACCACTGCCGCTACCACTACTGCTACTACTGCTATCGCTGCCGCTACTACTACTACTGCTGATAATAAAAGTGTGGTTGGAAATGATGCTAGATTGATAAACTTCCCTACCAACAACTTATTTTGAGATTGAGCAAGTTTTTGATGTGGCGGTGTGCTGCTTCTCCCTAAACAGGACCATATATTCCTCTTGGCACTTGCGGCCAGTAAAAATCATGTAATGATACATTTTTCTTTCCTATTGAATACAGTTTTGTGAGATGTAATAAAATTACATGACACTACATGAGTATCATTATCATCATCCTAAGACATTGTACAATTATAAACAATCATTGTAGTGCCTACAGCAAGAAAACTTATTTCCTCATACATACCCTTTGTACCATGTGATAATTTCATATCTACATAATTACTAAAAGATTTAAGACCAACCTATGTCTACCAAGGTGGCCTAGATAAGAAATATATTCATGCCACACTTTGGGAATGGTATAATATTCATGACTTTTATGACCTACATTGGTAAGCAATGCATGATGATGACTAGACCAGCCTGAGCAATTATATATTCAAACATGTGTGTGTGTGTGTGTGTGAATGGGCGTGTATGTATGACAATTTATACATGTCTACAAATAAATATATGCACCCACTTAGGTACATACTCATAAAAATCTATTTTTCTATTTGTCTATCTACCTATATATCTTTTTATCTATCTATCCATGTAACTATCTATCTGTCAGTCTGTATGCCTATCTATCTATCTATCTATCTATATGTCTATCTTTCTATCTATCTATGTATTTCTCTCTCTATTTGTCTAATTCTCTATCTTTTTAGCTATTTATTAATCTTCATGTCTATCTATAAATCTATCTATCTATTTGTCTATTTGTCTATTTGTCTGAATCTCTAATTACTTATTTTTAAATCTTTGTAATTGTCTAACTATATATCTTTCTATCTGTATATCTTTCTAACTATCTATTTTTGTTTCAGTCATCAGTCTTTCAGTTAATATATATATATCTTTTTTTCTACATATCTATCTATTTATCTATCTATCTATCTATCTACCTATCTATATGTCTACCTATTTCTCTATCTATTTGCATATTTGTTTATATGTCTATCTGTCTATTTGTCTATATATCTATTTTAATAATTATCTAACAATTTAACTATCAATCGAACTATCACTCTATTAGTCTATTTATTTATTTATCATTATATGTATCTTTCTATCTATCTATTTATCTATCTATCTGTGTGTCAATCTATCTATCTTTCTAGCTATGTATCTATCTATATATCTATCTTTTTGGTTATCGATCGATCGATCTATCTATCTATATATATTACTATTTGTCTATATGTATATCTGCATTTATATCCATCTCCCTATCTACCTATTTTTTTATCTAACTAACTTTATTTTTTCTATTTGTCTATGTATCTATCTTTCTATCTATCTATTTCTCTTCTATTAGTCTATTTATCTATCTATCTATCTATCTATTTATTTCTCTGTCTATATGTCTATAATTATATTTGTCAATCTATCTATCAACCTATCTATCTAATATATCTATTTGTATAACTATCTAACTCTCTAAGTCTTTAACTATTTATTAGACTATTAGTATATTAGTCATTATATTTAACTTTCTATGAATCTATCTATCTAACTATCTAACTATCTAACTATCTATCAATTTATCTATTAGACTATCTATCTATCTATTAATTTATATATCTATCTTTCTGCCTATCTACATATCGACCTATTTATTTATCTCTCTATCTTTCGATATATCTATTTGTGTATCTATCTATCTACCTTTTTACCTATCTTTTTATCTGGCAATTTGTCTATCTATCTAGCTATCTATTTAACTATCTCTATCTATCTATTTGTATAAGTGTATAACTAGTGATCTGTCTATTTGTCTATTTGGAATTTTATCTATATGTCAATTTATATATCTATCCTTCTATCTATCTATCTATCTATCTAAATGTATATATTACTATCTATCTATCTATTTATTTATTTATCTAATCATCTATCAATCTATCTCTCTATCAGTATATTTGTTTATTTGTCTATCTTCCCATTTATCTATCTATATATTTGTCTATATGATTATCTATCTATCTATCTATCTATCTGACTATCTTTCAATCTATCTATCAGACTATATATCTATATATATATATATATATATATATATATATATATATATATATATATATATGTCAAACTATCTATAGCTTTATCTACTTATCCTCCAAATTTACTTTTTTGTCTGTCTATATATATGTTTATTTGTCATTCTATAAATCTATCTATCTGTCAATTTTTTTAAACACGCTATCTATCTATCTATCTAGCTGCCTATATGTTAATATGTCTAACTTTCTAATTATATATCTATTTGTCTATCTATCTATCTATCTAACTATATATATGTCTATCTATTTGTCTATCCATAAATTTTTCTATTTGTCTATATGTTTATATGTCTATCTGTTTATCAGTTTATCCATCTATCTATCTACCCATCTATCTTTATATCTATTTGTGTATTTATCTATGTGTCCATCTGTCTATTTGTCTATATATTTATTTTCCTAACAATCTAACTATTTAACTATCAATAGAACTATCAGACTATTAGTAAATCTATGTATCTATTTATCTATCCATATATCTATCTCCTATAAAACTATCCATCTATCTATCTATCTAACTATTTGTCTATCTATATATCTGCCTTTCAACACATCTACCTATCAAATATTTGTTGATTAGTCTATCTTTATATTTATCTATCGATCTATTAATCTATCTATATAATCATCTTTTTATCAGTCTATTTTTCAATCTATGTATCTATCTATCTATTTATCTATATATCTATCTATATGTCTATCATTATATTTGTCTATGTGTGTATCAATCAATCGATCTATTTTTCTATCTATATGGCTATCTATCTATCTTTTTATCTATTTTTCAATATATCTATTTGTCTAACTATATATCTATCTAACTTTATAACTATCAATCAAACTATCAGTCTATCTATCTATCTGTTTATAATTCTCTATGTCTATCTATCTATCTATCTATCTATCTTTGTATCTATATTTTTATTAGGATATTTGTCTATCTATCTATCAATCTATATTTCTATTTTTTTATCTATATATATGTCTATTTATTTAACTAACTATCTATTTAGCTGTCTATCTACCTAAGTCTCTATTTTTCAATTTGGATATCTATCTATCTACCAATTTATATATATACCTATCAATCAATCTATCAATCAATCTATCTGTCTATCTATTTATTTATCTAACTTTCTGTTTATCAATCTATCTATCTATCTATCTGTCCATCTATCTATCTTCCCATTTATCAATCAGATGATTTATCTATCTAATTATCTATATATCTATCTATCTAGCAGCCTATCTTTATATCTATTTATATATCTGACTATATGTCTATATATATATATGCTAAACTATCTATATTTTTATCTGCTTATCCTCATATTTGCTTTTTTGACTATCTATCTATATGTTTTACTGTCAATCTATAAATCGATTTATGTGTCTATTTGTTTTATAGTCTATATATCTATCTATCTAGTTATCTATATGTTAATATGTCTAACTATCTAATTATATATCTATTTTTTGATCAATCTATTTATCTATTTATTTATCTATCTAATAATCAATCAATCTATCTATCTATCTATCTATCTATTATTAAATCTATATGTCAATCTTTCTATCTATCTATCTGATATATGTCTATATGTCTATTTTTCTATCTATTTATCTGTCTGTCTACATATATATCTATCTATATATCAATTTGTCTATTTTTTATTTTTTATCTATCTAAGTATCTATTTATCTTTCTATATATATATATATATATATATATATATATATATATATATATATCTATCTATCTTTCTATTTATCTATCTATCTGTCTATCTATCTATCTGTATGTCTATTTATCTATGTGTCTATATATAATAGTCTATCTATCTGTCTATCTATCTATCTATCTATTTAAGTTTCTATCTATCTATCTATCTCTATATCGATCTATCTATCTATTTATCTATCTCTATATTTGTTTATACATCTATCCGTCTATCGATCTATATGTATATTTGTGTATCTATGTATCTACCTATATATCTATCTATCTGTCTATTTATCTATCTGTCTATGTATCTATGTATCTATCTGACTATCTATCTATATATCTATATTATTATCTATTTATCTCTCTAACATTCAATTAGTATATCTTTCTATCTGTCAATTTATCTTTCTTTTTATCTATATATATTACTATTTCTCAATTAGTTTTTCTGTCTATCTCTCTATCTCACTATCTTTCTATTTGTCTATTTGTATATCTTACTATCTTTTGATATGTCTATCTATCTATTTTTTATATATTTATCTGTTTATTAGTCTTTCTATTTAGTTATGTATTTGTCTATATGTATAACTATATATATGAGTATCTATTAATTTGTCTTTCTATCTATATGTGTATCAATCTATCTGCCTATCTTTCTGTCAATCTATCTGTCTATCTATGTGTCTATTTATCAATCTTTCTATTTGTAAAATGTTTATTTGTCTGTCTATCTATCTAATATAAATCTATATATCTATCTAGATATCTATCTATTTTTCTATATGTGTATCTCTCTAAATAACTATTTGTCTATCCCTCTAGCTATCTATCTTTTTATCTTTCTATCTTTTTATATGTTTAACTATTTATCTATCTGTCGATATACCTCTCTTTATGTATACTTGTTTATGAATCTATCTACCTTTTGGTTTATCTATCAATCTGTATATATATCTATCTATCTATTTATCTAGCTATATGACAATATGTGTATCTATATATCTATTTATCTATTTATATTTTTGTTTATCTATCTATCTGATTATTTTTTATCCATCTATATGTATATATGGCTATTTATTTATCTGTCTATCTGTCTCTTTTGGTATCTATCTATCTGTCTATGTCTTGTGACAATGTGTCTAGGTGTATACATATCTATGTCTCTATGTGTCGAAATGTATGTGTCTATGAGTCTATGTGTCTATGTGTATATGTGTATATGTGTCTATTTCTCTATGGGTCTAGGTGTCAATATATCTATGTATATATATACCTATGTATATATCTACGTATATATATTTATCTATCTATCTATCAAACTATCTACATATATATATATATTTCTATCTATCATCTATCTATCTGCCTATCTATTTATTTTTGGCTATATATATTTGTATATGTTTCTATTTATCTTTCTATCTACTTGCCTACCTTAATATCTATTTATTTTTAATTTTATCTATTTTTCAACATGTCTATCTAATTATGATTATATCTATCTATCTATCAGTCTATCTATCTATCTATCTATCAATTATTCTATCTATCTATTTATTTATATGTCTTTCTTTCTATCACTCTATTCATCTATTAGACTATCAGTCTATCTATCTATTTCATTAACGATCTAAATGACTATATCTTTAACTGTCTATCTATCTAATTATCTTTCTATTTGTCTATTTATCTCAAAGTATATTTTTCTATCAATCTTTTAGTATATAATTTTATTAGTATATGTGTCTATCTATTTATCTGTCTATCTATTGATCAATAAATCTATCTATCTAAAAGTCTAATTGTCTATCTGTCTACCTATCCATCCATCTATCTATCTTTCTTTCTTTCAATCACTCCATTCATCTATTAGACTATTAGTCTATCTATCTGTCTAATAGTCTACTTGTCTATTAAATGTATAGGAAGATAGACAGATAGATACATATATTACTAATTGAAATAGATAGATAGAGAGTATACTTTATTGTGTCTATCTGTTTAAAATATTTATAAAGGGTTAATTCTATTTGTTTATTAGTCAACAATTAGACTAAATCTATCTGTTATTTATCTATTAGAAAAGTTTTATATTGGCATCTAAACATATATTGATATTTAATTCTTACAAGAAGTAGGTATGCATAAAGTGTATAACCATGGACTTGATATTGTTTACATATTGTAAGCTAACCATAGAATTATTTACTCGAGTAAACACTAGAAACTATTTACTTATTGTAAGCATAGATAATGAAGAAACTTTGATAATTAATCCAAAGAATCAATATTTATGAAATGATAATCCATATTCATAGAGTTAAATTTATTACTTGTTAAACTCATATACTTGTTATACATTTTACCATGCTATAAAATAACTAACACTTACATTGATATTTGTAGTTTCTTATCTCTCTATAATTTGAATACTTAATGGTCTTTGAGCTATTATAATTACAATGATTCTTAGATTTAGACCTATTGTTTTTGATTTGCTTTGACATTTTCTCTTGATTGAATTTCTTTCAATTAACTTTGTATATAATTCTAAAATGGTTGATGTTTCACTTGTCTATCACTATTGAATCTCCATGTTGAGAATTAGATCTTGAACATAATCAAATTTCAATTTATTAGTTCTTGATGAACTATAAGAAACTATAATTGTAATATGATATTTTTTGATAGAGAACATATAAGTATCAATACACATATTTCATCATTGACTTCAATTCCAAACAAACTTAATTGAGTTGTGATAGTGTTGACTTTATTGAGTTGTTGGGTCACTGATGTGCTTTCTGTCAACTTTAGATTGAAAAAACACCTCATCATGTGCACTTTTTTAGCATCATTTAGTTTTTCATATATAATAGCAAGACCCATCGTAAACCTTACTATGCTCTTCTCAATTTTTATATTGAAAGTAAGTTTGTAAGATATCATATTTCAGATGAATTCAAGTGCTAGTATGTGCTCTTCTTTCTTCGTACACTCTATCATCTTCCTCATAAGGGGTTGATATAGATTTTTCTAGTATATATAATCCTTCATCTTTATTTTCAAGAATCCAAATTTCACTATATAGATTTTTTTTATTTTCACTTTTCCTTCAAATGCAGTCAATACAATCTACACAATATAAATTCTTCTAGACAATTCTTGCAAAACACTGTGTATGACAATTGAGAACACCACTTTTAACATGCTGATATTGCTTACAAATTTTTTACTATTTATTCAATTCATAATTATCATCAATAGTAACATCGCCCAATGGTGCATCGTAATGCACAACCTAAACCTATAATACCAATTGTTGATAATAACTTGATTTCCTATTTGTTAGATAGACATTTAGATAAACTGACAAATATAAAGGTAATAAGATCGGATGAGTGATAGATATATAGATAGATATATAAATAAATAAATAAATATATATATATATATAATGATTGACAAATAGGCCGATAAATAGAAAAGTAGTTAGATAGTTTGAGAGATAAAAAATAGAAAGAAGATATATAAATTAATTGATACATATAATAGTTAGATAGTTACATGGATATATAGATCGACATATAAATATTTTGACATAAAATAGATAGATAGATGGATAAACAGATAGACAAATATATAGATAAACTTATAGATAGATACACAGATATACAAATAGACAGATTGATTGATTGATAGTCAGATTTATAGATAGACTAATAGGCTGATAAACTGATAGACTAATATATTGATAGAGAGGCAGATAGATATATAGAAAGACAGATAAAGAGATATATAAATAAATAATTAGAAAGACAAATAGATGGATAGATAGGTAGGTAGGTAGAGAGCTATATAGATAGATAGATAGATATAAATATAGATTGATAGATTGATTGATTGATAAACAGATAAATATATGGATATAAAGATATATAGATAGATAAACAAATAGATAGATGGATATATTATAGATATACAGATAGATAGATTAATTAATTGATAGATAGATAGATATAAAGATAAATAGATAGATAGACATTTAGAAAGGTATATAGATAGAGAGATAAATAGCCACATATATAGATAGATAGATATATATATTATTTGACAGATAAATAGACAAATAGATATAAACAAAGATTGATTGATAGATGGACAGATAGACAGATAGATAGATAGAAAGTTAGATAGACAGATATATAGATATATAGATAGACAAATAGATAATTGATTGATAGATAGATTTATATATAGATTGATATACGGATTTTTTGACTGATTGATGGACAAAGTGATAGAGAGATTGATAGACTATTTGATAGACAGATTGATAGACATAATGATAGTCATAGTGATAGATACATACATACATACAAAGATAGATAGATACATAGTGACAGAAAAAACATAGAAAGATAGATACATACATACAAAGATTAGATAGATAGATAGATAGATAGACAGAGATATTGATTGATTAATATTTAGATAGAAAGATAATTATACAGATAGATAGACAAAGAGATAGATAGATAGATAGATAGGGAAACATACATAAAGATAAATAGACAGATATGGATAGATAGTTAGATAATCAAATATATAGATAAATTAATAGATAGATATATAAATAGACAAATAGATAGACATATAGTTAGAAAGATAGATAGACACATAGATATATATATATATATATATATATATATATATATATCAATAGATAGATAGATTGATTGATTGACATTTAGATATATAGAAAGAAAAATAGATAGATAGAAAGATAGAAATATTAATAGATAGAGACATGGTAAAAAAATTGATAGATATATAGATAGATAGATAAATAAATAAATCGATAGATATATTGACAAATATATAGATAGATAGATCGATTGATAGATATATATACACATATAGATAAAGAGATAGGTATATAGACATATAGATATATATTTAGATAAGTAGATAAATAGATAAAGAGTTAGATAGATAAATAGATATATAGATATATTGATATGTAGATATATTGATAGATAGCTAGATAGATATATAGATAGAAAGATTGACAGAATGATAGACATATAGATAGACAGGTTAATAGACATTATAATAGATAGATTAAAAGATTGATTGGTATATAGATTTAAAGAAAGATTAATAGTGAAATTGATAGTGAGAATGATAGATAGATTGAAAGACAGATTAAATGATAGATATATAGATAGATACATAGATAAATTGATAAAAATATAGATAGACAGATATATAGATAGATTATTAGATAGATATATAGAAATATAGATAGACATATAGATAGAAAGAAAGTTAGATAGATAGATCGATAGATTGCTACATAGAAAGATAGATTGATTGATCGATAGATTCCTAGATAGATAGATAAATAGATAGAAAAATAGATAGATAGATATTTATTTTATAAAATCATATATTAATTAGATTCAAATATTTGCACACAATATTTATTATAAAACATATAATTCATAATTCTTAGCCTAATATATAATATATAATAAAATACGTTCACAAATTTTGCTATTAGATTATTTTACCTAATATTTTATTAATTAATAATATTTTACAATATTTTATTTAACATATAATTAGGGTTTACGTCAATTATGAATAATTGTGTGTGTATTAGCTAAATTGACTTTCTGAACTAGGTAAAGCAGGACCTCCCTCTCTAGTGACTATCTCTTGAAGTCTATTGATTCTGTTTGTTTCTCTCATTAGAACTCTTTATTGCCATACAACAAAGGGATTAAGATTTAGTGGAAGAAAGTGGGTTTACGTTCACAAAGCTATTCAGCGGGCTGTTTACTGACAAGGAGATGAGGATATTGTTGCTAGGTGTTGATGCTGGCGGTAAGACAACCATTCTGTATAAGTTGAAGCTTGTTTAAATTGTAACCAAAATTCCTACTATTGTCTTCAATGTAGAGACTGTTGGATAAAAAAACATCAATTTCACTGTGTGGGATGTTTCGAGTCAAGAAAAGATTCACCCTTTCTGGAGAGATTACTTCCAAAATACCCAAAGGCTTATATTTGTGGTGGACAACAATGACAGAGATCGAGTTGTTGAAGACAGAGATGAGTTGCATAGGATGCTAAATGAGGAAAAGCTTCGAGATGTAGTTTTGCTGGTGTTTGCCAATAAGCAAGATCTTCCCAATGCGTTGAATGCAGCTGAAATTACTAGCAAGCTAGGACTTCATTCTTTTTACCAAGGCCATTGGCACATTCAGAGCACATGTGCTACCTCTAGTGAGGGCCTTTATGAAGGTCTTTATTGGCTTTCCAATTACATTGCTAACAAGTCATAAATAATTTTAGCATGATGAGGCAATCTTTGTTGACATATCTAGATGTAGACGTAATCTTTGCCTATTTTGATTGAGTTTTGTTGTATTATGTGGATGACATCATCTATTTCTAGGAGATTCAAATTGTATTTATATTTATATATTGAATGCATGAAATACAAGATCACATTTACTTTGTTCTGATTTGTTGTATCCTGAACTTGTTTGTTTTCTGTTTTTTGTCTTTTTTCAATTGGATCCCATAGGTATGAGAACATATAACTATAAATAATTGTCTTTGACTATATGTATAACTATAAAATATTATACATTATTATATTTAAATATATAATTAACAACATATATTTAGTATACATTTTTATATATTAGTATATAAAAGTGTATTTTACCATATATATACCTATAGATAACTCTATGTATACATATATTAAAATTACAGAAAAATATATATATACCTACATGTATAAATATAAGTATAACTATATGTGTAACTATATGTATAACCACATTTAACTATATTTATAATTACATGTATAATAACAAATACCATTATGTTTAACTATATTTTATAACTACATACCAATATTTGTATAACTATATACCTATATTTGTATAACTATATATAAATATTTGTATAACTATATAACACTTTATATAATTAATATAATTATATTTGTAACTATGTATACATATATGTAAATCTATATATTTATTTATAACTTTATATAATTATGTATAATTATTTGTATGAATATATCTATATATAACTATATGTTTAACTATATAAAAATATTTATATCTATATATACTATATGTATAATAACATATAACTATAAATAATTGTATCTTATTATATGTATAACTATAAAAGCTTTATACATAATTTTATTTTAATATATAATTTATAATATATATTTAATATACAATTGTATATATTTTGTATATTAAATTGTATTTTATTATATCTATACTTATGCGTATCTATATGAGTAAATATATATACCTACTTGTATAAATATAAGTATAGCTATATGTGTAACTATATGTTTAACCACATGTAATTATATTTATAATTACATGTATAACAACATACAATATAATGTTCAATTATATGTGTATAACTATATATAAATATTTGTAAAACCAATTAAATCTAAATATAATTAAATATAATTATTTTTTTAACTATTTATACATATATATAAATCTATATATTTGTTTATAAATTTGTATACATTTTTGTATAACTACTTATAATTACATGGAGCTATGGATTAATGCAAAATAGTATCATAAATCAGGTATGATTTGGATGATAGTTATCATGTGTTACTTTTTTTTTTCCTTATAAAACTAATTAATGCTGATAAAATATTCATAAAATTTGAAACTTGTAATCATATCACAATGTTTCTATAATAATGAGAATAATATAAGCTCCAATTTATTTAGCAATTTACACCTTCAGTTCATTGGGTACACTTGGGGAAAGCTACATGAGTTGTAAAATGAAATCATACAAATCTCTTGAGTTTGCTACTGCTTAAAATGAGGTATTGAAGCTATGGATCAATGCAAACAAGCGTAAAAAATCAGGTATGATTTGGATGATAGCCATCACATACTGACTTATTTTTCCTTATTAAACTAATGAATGCTGAAAAAATATTCATAAAATTTGAAACTTGTTATCATATTAGGTTCGCTATTATGTTTCTTTCATGGCTAAATTATCAACTTCAATAGACTATAATGCATTTCTATTTAATATTACCTATCATCTAGTTTGTGCTTTGCTTATTCACTTGTTATCTACATGAAAACATTCATTGAGTAGCCAAGTGATTTTAAGCGTGGAACTTGATTGAGTATATATCTACATGTACACTGCAGTGTATATGTACATATATTGTATGTACATATACATATATACTGGTATATATGTATAAGTATTTATATGTATATATGTACATATTTTTACATATATACTATAGTGTAAATGTATATACATGTACATATATACTATAGTGTATATATGTACATATGCACTATAGTGCATATGTACATTTACCGAGTATATATGTACATATAAATACTTATACATATATACAAGTATATATGTACAAATACATATATACTAGTGAATACATATATACTACCATATTTGTATATGTAAATATATATCAGTATATATGTACATATATATTATAGAATTATATATAGTTATGACATTAAGGTTTGCAAAATCATGAGATAACGTTTTTAGTGAAGTAGAATTTAGCTATTTTTGCATTAAATCAATAATTTGCAAGGTTTGTAGTAATCTAAAATACTTCATCAGTTATATGTGCTACTAAACTATATGTGTAAACCTATATATTAATATTTGTATAACTATATAATATTCTATATAATTATATATAACTATATTTGTTATTATGTATACATATATGTAAATCTATTTATTTGTTTATAACTTTGAATATATTTATGTACAACTAAATATAATTACTTATATGAATATATTTATATATAACTATATGTTTAAATATATATATATATATATATATATATATATATATATCTATTTATAACTATATATACTATATGTATAATAACATATAACGATGAATAATTGTATCTTACTATATGTATAACTATAAAAACATATTACATTTAGATTAGGAATTAATTAGCTATAAGAATAAAAAAGTATAATTTCTGATTAATTAAAAAATTTTTTTAAATATTAAGAAAATAAGTATTTTTTTAATGAAATTATGATTATGAAGTATCTGAAGATGATAACTTTTTAATTCAAATAAGTTAGAGTTAAGTGATAGGTTGGTCTGTTTAATATGAGTTAATTTTACTTTTTAGACATATATATTCTATATTTTATATATGTCTAGATATAACAAGTTTCTCATAATATATTCATATATTATAAAAATATATGAATATTATTAGCCCATATTTTATTTTATTTGCATTTTAAGTTTCTCATAATCATACTTAGGCATATAAATATATTAATATATGACCCTTAGGTCCTCATTTACCAAATTTATATTTTGCCCCTTTTCTATTAGTTACTTTTTCGGGTTCGGTCAATTTCTTATTTAACATATAATTCTCAATTATATATTTACATATTCATTTGCACTGGACATTTATCAATATAATCATATATCATTTAATATTTATTAATTATCATTTAATCATTTCTTAATTTCTTAGAAAACCCCAAGTTTGGCTTAACCCAACATTTATCTTATTTATTTGCCCAAATCATTTTTTTGGGCATTGCATTTCATGCCAAGATTAACTCAAGGTTGTAAAATAATTATATTGTCTCTTTCATCGATGGAAATTGGGACCCAACTAGCTCTTTGGGAGGAGCGAGATTAAAATTCACAAATAATATTTAAAATATTTTTGGGACTACATACAATCTCCCTCTTATCTAGGTGGACGTAGTCAAGTTTGGAATGATCTTTACCCTTGAACATATAAGAAATTGTCTTTATCCTTTTTCTATAAAAAAATAGAAATTTACCCTTTTTAATACTGAGGATTTAAAAAACCTAGGGTCTGATGGGGTTTCCTTGAAATTTTGTAAACACTCAAGGAATTATATTAGACGAGATGTTACTAATGCATGATAAGCATTTATTATTAATGGCAAAATCTTGGAACATATCAATCATGCATGTATTGTTTTAATTCTTAAATCTTTTCATGCATCTACTATTAAAGATTATAGATTGATTTCTTCTTGTACTGTCATTAACTTGATCATATTTAAACTAATAATATCATAAATCAAGTCTATAGCTAATGATTTTATTGACCAAACTTTGGTATACTAAGGAAGGTTAATAATGAATAATTTTCTTCTTGCTCAACATCTAATTAGGAGATATACAAGGAAGGGTATATCTCCTTGGTGTTCTAAGATAGACCTGAAAAAGATCTTTGACATGGTAAATTGGGTATTCATAACTGAGATGTTGCATGCACTAGGCTTCCCGAACAAGATCATCAATATTTTTTATTTGTGTATTTCAACCACCAGCTATTCCATAATGATAAATGGGAATATGCATGAGTATTTTTCATAAAAGAAAAGGTTTGACTTGTGATGATCCACTATCTCCCCACATCTTTATTATTTCTATGGAATACCTATCAAAACTAATTAATTATACCACTAGATACTATTTTTTTGTTCCATCCATGACATACTAACATTACATTTCTCATCTTATGTATGTAGATGATCTTTATCTTTTTTTTTTCAAAAAGAGAATGATCTTCTATTCATTCCTTATTAGATAGTGTCCAATTATTTTCTGAACCATTAGGACTACAAGGTAATCCTTCCAAATTGAACATCTTATTTGAAGGGATAAAACTTGAGCACCATGAATTGGTCATTAATAATTCTTATTTCTCACACATCAAACTTCCTTTTATATTTATTGGAGTTTCATAATCATCAAGTAGATTGATCACTTCACAATTCTTCTCTAGTCCATTAGATCTCTTCTATAATACAACTGTGGGCTGAAAAACTATTGTCTGTCACAAAGAGGATAGAGTTGTTGGATTTTATCATTCAAGGAATTGATGATACTAGTTTTTACTCTTCCTCATCCCTCAGGCTATTGTTATTTTCAATGATAACTTGTGTATAAGATTTTTATAGGGCTCCCCAACCATAGAAAGATATATATAGGCACAAGATCTCATGGAGCATGGTTTATAAACCTATTTCTCATAGTGGGTTGGCTCTTCTTTTGATCAACCTAAAGAATGATATTTTTTTTCATTAAGAAACTATTGTGTATCAATAATAAATAGGATTCATTATAGATCCATTGGATCCATCATTACTATCTTGTCTCATATGATATTTGGAATATCTCCTCTCGAGATGATATATCATTTTGGAAAGCAATTATAATTATATGAGATTAGATTTTTCAATCTACTAGGAGCATTAAATATGCTAAAAGTATGATTTGTAAAAAAATAGGGGGAGGATAGGAAAAATTATTACAAATTATTACTTAAACTTTGTTTCACATAACTCAAAAAGTTCTAGGTAATCTAAGTAATAATAATTTAAAATTCACATCCTTGAGCATGCCATCTTCACCTAGATGGATTCCCTTAGAAAATTATGAGTTAAAATTCAGCTGTTCACAAAGCTGAGTATCATCAAATGTGAATTGAATTAAAAACTTTGAAACCTTTATTTTGATAATGATCGCATTCTTGTTGGAGATAGAGAAGCTTTACAAATTACTTACTATACTGGTATTGTTTCTTTTTAAATTCATCATGATATATTAAATTTTAAAGATGTTTTAATAGTTCTTGAGATAAAAAATAATTTATTATCTGTTAGTCAACTTATTCATGATAATGTTTGTTATTTGAATTAAACTTTTTCTATTTTTTTATCAAGGATTTCATATAGTAGATAATGACAAATTATCATAAATAAGAATTCGTTTTATCCTTTAACATGAAAAAAGTGAAACTTATATTATTATAAAATCTCAAGTATTATACTCAAAAATTTGGTATGCTCATTTAGTGCATCCTAATTATGTCTCTTTAAAGAATTTAGAGAATAAAAAGGTTATTACTATTTCCAATTTGATAGTTAAGAATATTCCTTGCACTAATTATCAACTTGGAAACTATCACAAAGGTTTATTTAATAAATCAAAAACTACTATAAGTTTTCATCTTGAAAAAATTCACAGTGATATATTTGGCACAATATTTCTTTTTTCCACCCATAAATTTTATACAATGTTATTTTTATAGTTGATTTTATCCGATACATATGTGTATATCCTTTAAGCTACAAATCTAATTTTTACACATGTTTTCTAAATTTAAAAATGTTTGTGAAAACCTTTTTGATAAAAACTTTGTAATATGATGGAGGAGATGAGTTTTTTTCAAGTAATTTTTCAAATCATTTGCTTCAATATGGGTTAAAATAAATATCATATTTACATACCCATGAACAAAATGGATTAGGTGTTAGCTGAGATAAAATATTGACATATTGTAGAAATAAGTTTTACCCTTGTTTTTCATGCTGATGTCCCTTTAAAATCTAGTTGATACCTTCTTAATTGCTACTTATGTCTTATCTTATTAACAGACTACATCTATTTTCTATTGGTAATAATTATCAATATTTTAAATTATTTGATTACCATCCAAGTTACTATATCTTATGTGTTTTTGGTATACTCTTCATTATTTATTTAAAAACCTCTAACATGCACAAATCTTCAAAAAAGGTTGTACATTGTTCTTTCTTAGGATATAATTTTTTACACAAATTTTATAGATATCTTGATCCACCATCAAATTAGATTTACATTTCTCAACACGTAGTCAATGAGATTTGTTTTCTCTAAATAAAAAATGAATTATCTTTCTTTCATAATCTTTCCATTACAACTTTTTTCTAATCTTGATGAATAGATTACAAGAATTGTCTTTATTGTTAGCAATTATCCTAAGACACTAAAAAAATACTTTCAAGGTTCTCCATCAGCATACCTTCCATGCAAGAAGAACTTTTCACTATTCATGCTAATAACAATAAGGACTTTAGTGTCCAAACCTTCTAATGTTAATGTTATTGGCAAAAAAATGGTATATTGCACCAAATTCAAATAATATGATATGATTGATTTCTTTAAAGCATGTTTAGTCGCTAAAAGATTTTCCCAAATTCCTATACTTGATTTTGGTGAAACATTTAGCCCTTCATGGCTACCACTAGTCATCTCATCCTTTCTATTGTGAAGAATATTTTCCTAATTGGTTATCTCTTTGAGAAGATTTTCATGAAATAATCTCCTAGTTTTGTGAGAACAATCTGCCTGCATTGTGTTTGTCTTCTACATAAGTCTATATATGGCCATAAACAAGCCCCTTGTGCTTGGGTTGCTAAACTTTTGTCGAAAATCTTTTTTTTTTGTTTTAAAATCAATCAAGCTGATAACTCTTTATTCATTCATCACACTTACTTATCTTGTGCCCTTTCTTGTTTATCTTTATGATATAATTCTTATTAGTAATGACCACTTTTTTATATCTTACCTCATTACTTGACTAAATGATGCTTTCTCTTCAAAGTATTTATGCAATCTCAATTATTTTATGGGATAGAGGTTAAAAATTTTCCGATGCCTTTTTTTTTAGTCAAATTAAATATGCACATGACCTGTTAGTTAAAACAAACATGCTTGATGCTACAAAAACAAATTCTCTCATTGTCCACAAACCTACTCTTCCAGATGATGAGCATCTCACTAATCTTATAACTTACCAATGACTTTGTGGGTCCCTTCAATGTCTCACATTAACTCGCCTTAATCATAGTTATGCTGTAAACTTAGTCAGTTAATACTTCCAAAATCCAACCATGGACTTTAATGTAGTCAAACACATACTTAGTTGCATCAAGGAAACCCTAAAATGTGGTTTGAAATATTTATAATAAATTTCACTTACTTTTAAGGCCTTTTGTAATGTAGATTAGGTAAGTCATCCTTTTAACTCAACTTATTACTTTTAGTTTTTGCATCTTTCTTGAATCAAAATACATTAATTTTGCTTTAAATAAGTAACCAAATATCTTCCATTATTGTGCATAAGTCTAATATCTCACCATGGTCACTATTGTTACTAATCTCATGTGACTCCAATATCTTCTTCATGACATTGGCATTCAACTCGAACGTCACCCTCTCTTTCTTCTTGATAATCAAAATGTTATTCACACTTATTACATAATCATATTTTTCATGCTTGCATCTAACACATTGAAAATAACTATAATTTTATTCATGAAAATACATCAATTTTGGTTCCAAAAAGTAACCTATCATCTCCCACTCTAGTGCATAACCATAATATTGCACTATGGTCACTACTATTGCCGATCTCATGTGACTCCAATATCTTCTCCATGACATTAGAATTCAAACCGAACATCAACCTCTCCTCTTCTGTGACAATCAAAATGGTATTCAATTATTACATAATCATATGTTTCTTTCTTGCATCAAATACATTGAAATTAACTACCTTTTTATTCATGAAAATGTCATGTTCAACATTTTTTAACTCCATCATCTTTCCTCTAAAAAATTGTTGATATTTTCATGAAAGTTTTCAATACCTCGTATTTAATGACTTTCAATACAAGTTTAGCACTCATTCTGTTGCATTTCCATGCTTGAAGGGGAGTGAAAATGAACACACTACGAATAAAACCAAATAGAGAAAGATCTAGCAAATAAATATTTTAAGAGATGACTATCACCAGCAACAATCTTCATTTTACTAAAACATCTCTTTATATATTCTATTTTCCTAGAATCATAATCAGGATATGATCTTTGGATCAAAATATTGTCCTTTCTGTCTATATTTTATTTTCTAGCCGTTGCCTTCTTAGCACATAAAAATATATGTAATATTGTAAATTAAACAAGTAATTATTTTTTCATTCAATCATGATTTAATATCGCCTTTATCACATATATGTACATTTATATGTACATGTATATCATTTATAAAATCCACATATAAATATATACATAATATATATTAACATCAATATATCTATATATATTTATAGATTTGCATACATATATGCATATGCATATATACATATGATGTTGTGTGTGTGTGTGTGTAACTGAAGTAAATTTGCAATATATATATATATATATATATATAAACAATGTATATTCATTTAGTTTTATGATGCTGTTTTGCAATATAAGTGGTGATTGAAGGAATCTTGAAGATTATCTAATACATTTGATGGTGGGATAATACTATTTGATATATTTTCAATGATAATTACTTGATATTTGTTAGAATATTTTTGATCGACACTAAAAGTTTTCCATTAAATGTCATGAAAATCTAACTTTTTTAACAATTTTGTTTGAAATGTGATAAATATTCATGATTTTTTATCATTTTATATTTTTTTTTATATTTTTTATATATTGGTGATTTATTTTAAAATCGTTTTAAGACAACTTTTTATGACTTCAATTATTTATGAATATTTTTTTATTTTTTAAAAATTGTACAACATGTTCATATTTTAGTTTTATATACCATATTAAAATTATTAAAAGTGTACGTTGTTTAACTTTCTACTAGCAAGTAACAAAAGTTTTTTCTCGTATTCAAAATGAACAATAATTTGTGGACATATATAAAAATATCAATATTTCTATTTTGATGGAGTAAGATTGATTTTATGATGTCAAATATTAATGAATTGTTTTGGAATTATAATAAAAAAAAAATCAAGTGTCATAAAACAAATGTTAACATATATCAAAATAAATCATATATCATTAAAATTCATATATCATTAAACAAATGTTTGATATTATTTAATATTATTGAAAATTATCAATTTGTATAAAAATCCAACAAATAAAATTGAAGATCATTGATATGTGGGGAAAAGTCAACTATGGGTGGGTGAAGATTCATCTTGCTTGCTCTTTCATTTGAGAGCTCTTCTTGCACATTTATACAATAGTTTTTTTTTCATTTTTTTATCATTCAAATCTTAAGTGTTATTAGGTTGTATTTTATTTTATTGTTTATTTTTTTTCATTATTTCTTATGAATTTTCTATTTCAAATTATTTGATGTATGTTTTATTTTTGTAAGACCAACACATATAATTTAATCATGAACTATAAAAAATATGTTAACATATCTTACATATTTATTGAAAATGATTGAAATTGATAAAAAGAATTCATATGCAATAATAAAAAGACGCATCATTAATAAAATTTGAATGTGATTGAAAAACATAGACTTGTCATCAAATGCTACCAAACATATTCAATCCTTCTCAAGTAATACCAAGAGAATCATTGAATATTTCTCATTGAAAGCATATCATATATTTTTAAAAAATTACATAATATCATTAAAACTAAATAGATTCAATACAAAATAAAAATTATCAGTAGATTTCATTAAATATACATTTTTAAAAAGACATCATATAATATTGAATATGTCAGAATGTACAATAATGTATTAATGTTATTTGATTCATGGAATATATAAACTTAAGTCATTTTTATCTTAAGATATGAATATATTCATTTTTTATAAATGAATAACTTGTTATCATAGTTATTGTTCTAGATATGAATATGAATTAATTCAAATTAGCTAGAGGTAAGTGATAAGTTAGAGCTATAAGAAAACTTGTTAAAATACTTAGACATCAATTATTATTCTATTTTTTTGGAGGATATGAAGAATCTAGATGCATTGACTTTGTAAAAATTATATAAAATTTTTTCCATGATATCTAAAATGTCTCGTGATTTTCTGATCTTTACTGTGTTTATTGTATATTAAAATCTATCATATTTATTATTGTTAATATTATTTTAGATAGGAAAATCAAATTACAATCAATATTATAGAAAATTTGTTATGATAGAAAGATTAAGATAATACATAGATGAGTCTTCAAGATCAAATTCCTACGGTACAACAAAATATATTTGATGATGTATATGATAAAATTTAAAGTTGTATAGATCATAATAGATAATTTGAAAAGGATCTTATAATTTTTAACATTTTATGACTTAATGATTTGTAATATTTTTTATGTTTTAGTTTTATTTTGAAAGATTATGTTGCCATTTTTTATTTAATAAGTATTAATTATAATTTTAAATTAAAAAATTTTTTATTGTTATTAAATTTTTTAAATTCATAATTTGAAATTTTTTATATACTAGGTAAGTATGTATATATTTTGTATTTATATTATGTATTCATGTATATACCCAATAATTTCTGTCTATATACAATGTGTATATGTATATATTCAATATGAGTATATATACACATTATAGGTACATTATATATACAGTATGTATGTATTTTGTATATTGTAATACACAATAACTATATTATGTGAATATATAGATACACATAACAATTCAAACTTCTATGTTATGTATAATATATTAATATAATGCTGCCATAATGCTCAGCACTTGCCACCTGCACACACTAGCCAGGGGACATGGCCCACAAGGGTCCATGGTCTAGGGCCTGGGCCTTTGTGAGGTGGACAAGGTGCCATGGCCAGGCCCTGAAGAGCACTTGGCTGGCTCTCCTAGTTCAGACCTCGGTTATTCTGGGTTGGGTACGTGCTGGGCAAGGCAATAACCATTCTCATCACAATTGTTGGCAAAGATTTTAATGAGAATTATCTAGAGTATCTTAATTTCTTTTTACTTTTAAGTTTGAGGTGATGAATATATATAATATTCATTATATTTATTGCATTATTTTAATTTTTGTATTTTTTATTTCACTTGTATCTAGTCTAGGTAGTGTAGTGCTTATATTGATGGCATACTCCAAACACTTTTACTTTTGTTCTTTAAAAAAACATAAGGTGTCTTGGGGCAGTCTCCAACATGTTAGCTGAAATGATGGTGGTGGTACTGCCATTATCACTTTTATTTTCCCCACTTTGATATCATGTTCAAAAATATAAATACATGCATTTCGGTGCCTCATTCCGAATGCAACCAAACCTGTCAAAGAGACCAAGTATAATGTCACACAGAAGAAGAAATACATAATGAAAATTTATATTCGAGAGCATGTTAGATTTATATGATAGAAAGCATGTTGTGATTGAATTAGCATCAAAAACATTGGAGATTAAATTATTTTGTTTTGGCACGTGTTGTTTTTTTATTTTGTTTTGGAAGATAAAAATTCTATTTTTCTGGGCATGTACTATTCTAATTTTCACCGGGCAACTTTTTAAAATTTCTATTTGTCAATTAGTTTTCTTAAAGTCTGAAGCCTATGAAATTTGTTAATGATACTAGGTTTTTGCTTATCATGCAGAGTTGGATGTTGTGACAGTGCAATACAGGGCCTCATGCGCTAGCTCTTGTGGTGTGTTGATCTTTCTTTTCAAAGTCATGTGGCACATGACATGCACTATATATGTACATATACCGAGTATATTAAGTATGAATATACTAGGTATATACGTACGTATATACTAAGTATATACGTAGGTATAACAAGTGTGCACATAAGTGGGAGCATATATTTATTTGTAGATATGTATATATTGTCATACACACACACCCATTTACACACAGGCACACTTTTGAATATATAATTGCTCGGGCTGGTCTGGTGATCATCGTGCATTGCTCACAGATGCAATTAATAAAAGCAATGGATATTAGACATTTTCTAAAGCTTTGGTATGATATTTCTGGTCCAGGCCCACCTGACAAATAGATGTTGGTCTTAAAAATTTTAGTAATTGTGTTGATATGCAATTATCACATGGTACAAAGCGAACATATGAGTAAATAAGTTTTTTTGCTCTAAATTCTGCAATGATTGATTTTAATTGTACTATGTCTTATAATGATGATGATGATGATGCTCGTGTAGTGACGTGTAATTATGGTCCAAGAGGAATATCGGGTCCTATTTTGGTAGAAGAAGTTTATCACCTCATCAAAAATTCGCTCAATCTCAAGTTAATCAGTCGAGCATCATCGGCCGCCATAATTTTATTATCAGCAATAGTAGTAGCGGCAGCAGTGGCAGGGATGGCAGTAGCAGTGGTGGCGATGGTGGTGACGACGATGATATATACATATATACTATAGTATTATATACTTATCAAAACATAACTTTTTTTTATTTTGATTTGATTGAGTAGTATAAATTTCTTACAAATATGGTACACATTGTTACCCATACAAATCTTGTATAAGTGAAGGAATTTTTCACTAGACATGATGTGTCGTGACTCGGATAGCTTTGTCACAGTAGAAAAATGGTGATCAGAGGAACAGAGGAAGAGAAAGCAATATCAATGAATGGATAGATTATACTTTATGCACTATCGGTAGATACATTGATGAATATGATGTAATAAAATTTTGTTATTTTTTTTATTTTAATTATGTAAAATATTGGATTAGAATAAGTTTTTAAATGATTTTATTTTTTGTTAATTATAAATTATCATTTATAGTTTTTGTTTTTAATCTATTTAATATAAAAATATTAAATTATTTAATTAAAAAATTCTAAAATAAATTAAATTCTAAAAATAGTTTTGAAATTAAAATAGATAGGTAAAATTCCCTAGCTAATTAAGCAAATTTTCCCTAGCTAAATTTTCTAGCAAAAATTCCCCTTGCTAAATTAGCTAGGGAAAATTCCCTTGCTAATTTAGCTAGGTAATTTTCCCTTACTAATTTAGATAGGGATATCTTTATTTTAGTAACAGATTTTCAGTCGGTAAATTTATTTAGCTAGGGACTATTTCCATCGCTAATATTTAGCGATGAGCACTTTAGCTTGGAAAATCTTTCATCATTATTTTCATTTAGCAACGGAAAAATCTCATTTAGCTTGCTAATTTTGCGAAGGAAATTATTTTTTTAGGAAGGCATTATTCCATCGCTAAATTTTAGCCAGGGACACTTTCATTTGTTAAAATTTAAGCGAGAAGCACTTTAGATTGGGAACCGATCCGTTAATAATCCATTGCTATATTCCATTTAGTTAAAAAATGCTCATTTAGCCAGGGAATTATCCCTAACTATATGGGGTTTTTCTATTAGTGTAGAAAGATAGTTAAATAGTCTGATAGATAGAAGAATAGATAGTGATATTTAGATAGATAAATAGATAGACAATTAGAACGATATACCTATACACAAATAAATAGATAGACTGATAGATAGATTGATAGATAGATAAATAGATAGAAAAACAAATATACAAATTGTTAGATAGATTGAGATAGACAGATCAATAGATAAAAAGATAGGTATATAGAAAGATAAAGATATAGACATCATAGAGATACATAGATAGACAGATAGATAGATAGATAGATAAACATATATATAGATAGACAGATTGATAGATAGACAGATAGATAGTTATTTAGATTTTCAGAGAAATAGATAGATAGATTGATTTATTGAGAAAGAGATAGATAGGCAAGTATATAGATAGATACATAGATAGATAAATAGATAGATAGATAGATAAAATGATAGATAGATAGATAAAAATATTACCAGATAGAAAGATAGATAGATAGAAAGATAGTTAGATAGACATATAGATAGATAACATTTAGATATATAGAAAGAAAGATAGATAGATAGATAGATAGAGATATACAAATTAATAGATAGTTAGATAGAGATATTTAAAGATAGAAATATAGTCAAATTGATAGATAGATAGATAGATAAATAAGTAGAAAGATAGACATATAGATAAATAGATAGATAGTGAGATAGATAAATAGATAAAAAGACAAATATATAGATAGACAATTCAACAAATCTATAGATAGATAGATAAATAGATAGATAGACATGTAGAGAGATAGATAATTAGTTAGTTAGACAATTAGGTAGATATGCACATAGGCAGTTAGATAAATAGACAGATAAATAAAAAGATACATAGATAGATAGGTAGATGAATAGACAGATAGACATATAGCATTACAAAAAAAGCCAAAATAACTAGGGATATTTCCTTAATTATTATAAGAAATTGTGTCGTTAAAATAGAATAGCAATGGATTTATGATGTAAATTATCCAAAGCTAAAGTGCTCATCACAAAATATTAAAGGAAAAAAACTTCCCTAGCAAATTTTTGAATTACAGAAATCCCTAGCTAATTATATTTTTTTCCTTAATTTTTTGATCATAATTAAGACTAGTAATTAATATTTTTCTCCTGAATATATATAGAAACTTCCCTATCTAAATTAGGGAGGGAAAAAACCCTAGCAATTTTCTTTCCAAATATATTTTCACAATTTAATTTTTTACAAAAAAGTTGATTACATATTTTTAAATATTTATATTAAATTGAATAAAAACATATACTAAACCCATTTTTTATAATTAACAAAAAGTAAAAACAATTTAGAAATTATTCTGATACAATAGTTACATAGTTAAAACAAAAAGATTACATAAGTATATAATCATTTAAAACCAAATCATCATCTTCATCATTAGCTAGTACATTTGTGCTTTCTTCTCCTACATGGTTTCTCTGCTAGAAGTTAGTATGCTATCTGCTACGTTAAGGCCATTAACTATGACTCTATATAAGATATTTGCTTTTGCATTGCATTCTTAACTTCTTTCATCTCATCATTCACTTCTTTTATTTCCTGCATTTTATCCTTCAAAATAGTATCTACTGATCCTTCTCTTTAAATATATAACCGAATATATATATTTAATATTAATTTTCCTAGCTAAATTAGTAAGTGAAAATTCCCTAGCTAAATTAGCAAGGGAAAATTCCCTAGCTAACTAGGGCTTTTCCGTCGCTAAACTTATATGTTGACAGAAGCTTTCCTAAATATGTAATAAAATTTTGTTATGTCTTTGTTTTAAATATGTAAGACATGGGTTGCTTAGATTGCAATTATTAAAAATTATTATTCTAATAATTTATTCATCATTTTGTGTTGCACATTAGCATGGTGGAGTGCTCCATTTTTCTAGGTTTAAGTTTCTTATTTATTTGTTAATGGTTACTACTACAGATGATCAGTCTCTATTTCATCTGCCAGTTCTTTGTTAGCTTGTCAGCTCAGTCATGGTGGGGCAGAGTAACCCCCTTATAAGCCTTGGGACCGGGAGAGAGTTTTTGTTGAGAGGAGGCAAGATGCGAACTTTGATGCTCCAAGCCTACCTCGTGGCTCGTCTACCAGGTTTTTCTCTAATAGTTTTCAGAGATATTTCTAAAATTTTAATAATCTTCGTATTTCATATTTATGTTGATAGCAACGTAATCTGTCATCTTTTTGAAGTATAAATGGGATCGTATTAATTTGTTGTAGTTTTGTGTCATCTTTGTGAAGTATAAATGGGATAATATTAATTTGTTGCAGTTTTGTATCATCATTAGGTTATGTGATTATATATATGTGCATATAATACTGTAGTATATACGTACATATATACTGTAGTATATAGTGCAAAAATACTGAGTATATATGTACGTATATATCGAGTAATACGTACGTATATACTGAGTACAAATATACCCAGTATATACGTGCATATAAACTTAGCATATATGTGCATATATACCTATTATATAGGTACATATATACTAGGTATATACGTATGTATAAACTCGGTATATACGTACTTATATACTCAGTATATATGCACATATATACTGTAGTATATGCACATATAATACTGTAGTATTATATGTGCATATAATATTGTAGTATTAAATGTACGTATATATCGAGTATATATGTACTCGGTATATATGTACATATAATACTTCAGTATATATGTAGATATACTGCAGTAATATATGTAACGAGTGAAATATTTGTATATATGTAGATATATACTACAGTTTTATATATTTATCAAAACATAATTTTTTTATTTATATATTTTAATTTTATTGGCTTGTTTAAATTTCATATAGATATGGTACCGCATTGTTTCCCATATGAAGCTTATATAAGTGAAGAGATTTTTTACTAGACATGTCGAACCGTGACTCGGACAGTTTTGTCATAGTAGAAAGATCGTGATCAGAGGAGCATAGAGAAAGAAAGCAACGTCAATACATGGATATATTATATTTTATGTATTATCGATAGATACATTGATGAATAAAGTGACATACAATTTTGTTATGTTTTTGTTTGATTTATGTAAATTATTGAATCAGAAAAATTAATTAAATGATTTATTTTTTGTTAATTATAAATTATTGTTTATAGTTTCGGTTTTAATTTAATTTAATATAAAAATATTAAATTATTTAATTAAATATTTTGAAAAAAAAAATTCTGAAAATAGTTTGAGAATGAAAAAAGCTAGGGAATTTTCTATTGCTAATTTAGCTAAGGAATCTTCCCTTGCTAATTTAGCTAGAAAATTTTCCTTTGCTAATTTAGCTAGAGAAATTCTTATTTTAGTTAGAGATATTACCGTCACTAAAACTTTTGCTAGGGATTATTATTAGAATAATATTGAGGAACCATATCTGTATGAAATTTAAATCAGTGAATAAAATCAAAAAAAAATTAAAAAAAGTTATGTTTTTATAAATATATAATACTATAGTATATATGTTGATATATACTATAGTGTATATGATCTTATATTACTGCAGTATTTTATGTACATAATACTGTGTACGTATATACTCAGTATATATGTACATATAATACTGTAGTATTATATGTACAAATACTATAGTAATATATGTGCGTATATACGTACGTATATATAGCCATTGCTGCTACTACAGCCACCACCACTGCTACAATTGCTCCTTCTGCTGCTACTGCCGCCGCCGCTGCTACTATTGCTCCTGCTTTTGCTACTACCACTACCACTGCTGCTACTGCTGCCACCGCCACCGCTGCTACTACTGCTCCTACTACTGCTGTTGTAGCTGCCGCTACTGATGATGCCATTACTAGTTCTACTACCCCTGCTATAGCCACTGCTGCAGCAGGTTATGCTGCTGCTGCTACCGATAATAATAAAAGTGTCGCTGGCGATGATGCTCGATTGATAAACATCCCTACCAACCACTAATTTTGAGATTGAGTGAGTTTTTGACGTGGTGGCGATCTACTTCTCCCTAAATAGGACCCGATATTCCTCTTGGCACTTGCGGCCTGTAAAAATCATGTAATTATATGTTTTTCCTTCCAATTGAATACAGTTTTGTGAGATGTAATAAAATTACTCGACACTACACGAGCATCATTATCATCATCTTAAGACAGTACAATTATAACCAATCATTGAAGTGCCAACAGCAAGAAAACTTATTTCTTCATACATATGCTTTGTACCATGTGATAATTGCTTATATACCCAATTACTAAAAGATTTAAGACCAACCTATGTCTGCCAGGCTGGCATAGATAAGAAATATCTTCATACCACAGTTTGGGAAACGTCTAATATTCATGACTTTTATGACCTGTATCGGTAAACAATGCATGATGATGACTAGACTAGCCCAAGCAATTATATATTCAAACATGTGTGTGTGTGTGTGTGTGAATGGGCGTGTATGTAAGACAATACATACATGTCTACAAATAAATATATGCACCCACTTATGTACATACTCGTTATATACCTACGTATATATTCATTATATACGTTTGTATAGACCAAGTATATTCATACTTATATACTTGTACATATATAGTGCATGTCATGCGCCACATGACTGAAAAGAAAGATCATCACACCACAAGAGCTACCACATGAGGCCCAGTATTGCATTGCCAGAACATCCAACTCTGCATGGTAAGTAGAAACCTAGTATCATTAACAAATTGCATAGGCTTCATACTTTACAAAAATTAATTGACAAATAAAAAATAAAAAAAGTCGTGCAGTGAAAATCAGAACAGTACATGTCCAGACAAACAGAATTTTTATCTTCCAAAACATAACAAAAAAATAACACATGCCAAAACTAATTAATACAATCTCCAATGACCTTGATGCTAATTCAATCACAACATGCTTTCTATCTTATAAATCTAACTTGCTCTCGAAGATAAATTTTCATCATGTATTTCTTCTTCTGTGTGGCATTGTACTTAATCACTTTTATAGGTTTGGTTGCATTAAGAATCAGGCACTTAAATGCATGTTTTTATATTATTGAACATGATATAAAATGGGAGAAATATAAGTGATAATACCACCACAACCACCATCATTTCAGCTAACATGTTGAAGACTGCCCCAAGACACATGATGTTTTTTTAAAGAACAAAAGTAAAAGTGTTTGAAGCATGCCATCAATATAAGCACTACACTACCTAGACTAGATACAAGTTAAATAAAAATACATAAATTAAAATTATGCAATAAATATAATGAATATTATATATATTCATCACCTCAAACTTCATAGAAAAAAAAATTAAGATACTCCAGATAGTTCTCATGAAAATTTTGCCAACAATTATGATGAGAATGGTTATTATCTAGCCAGGCACGTGCCCAACCTAGAATAGCCAGGGTGTGAACCAGGAGAGCCAAGCATACCCTAGTCAAGGCCTGTCCATGGCACCTGGTCCACCTCACAAGGTCATAGGCCCTAGACCCTAGACTACTATGGGCCATGTTCCCTGGATAGTGTGTGCAGGCGGCAAGTGTTGAGCATGATGGTAGCAATATATCAATATATTATACATAACATAGATGTGTTAATTGTTATGTGTATCTATATATACACATAATATAATTATTGTGTATTACCATATACAAAATACATACATAATGTATGTAGGATGTACATACAATGTGTATACACACTCATATTGAATATATACATATACACATTGTAGATAGACAGAAATTATTGTGTAGATACATGTATACATAATGTAAATACAAAATATATACACACATACCTAGTATATAGAAAATTTAAAATTATGAATTAAAAAAAACATTAAAAAATTATTTAAATTAAAATTATAATTAATACTTATTAAAATAAAATATGGTAACATAATCTTTAAAAATAAAACTAAAAAATACAAAATATTACAAATCATTAAGTCATAAAATGATAAAAATTATAACATCATTTTCAATCTAACTGTTATTATCTGTACATCTTAAAATTTCATCATATACATCATCATATGTATTTTTTTGTAATGTATGAATTTGATTTTCAAGACTCATCTATGTATTATCTTAATCTTTCTATCATAACAAATTTTCAATAATATTGATTGTAATTTGATTTTCCTATCTAAAATACTATTCACAATGATAAATATGATAGATTTTAATATACACTAAACATAGTAAAGATCAGCTAATCACGAGACATTTTAGATATCATGAAAAAAAATTTTATATAATTTTTACAAACTCAATGCATCTAGATTCTTCATGCCCTCTAAAAAAAGAAGAATAATAATTGATGTCTAAGTATTTTAATAGGTTATAAAAACTCATATTCGACAAACCAACCTATAACTTACATCTATCTTATTTGAATTAAAAAGTTACCATCTTCAGATACTTCATAATCATAATTTCATTAGACAAAAATAATTATTTTATTAATATTTTAATAAATTTTTTAATTAATCATAAATTTTACTTATTTATTCTTATAATTGATTAATCCCTAATCTAAATGTAAAAAGTTTTTATAGTTATACATATAGTAAGATACAATTATTTATATTTATATGTTTATAGTATATATAGTTATAATTAGTTATATATAGTTAAACATATAGTTATATATAGATATATTCATACATGAAGTTATATGTAGTTGTATATAAATATATACAAAGTTATAAATAAATATATAGATTTACAAATATATATACATATATGTATACATAATTACAAATATACTTATATTTAATTATATAGAGTTTATATAGTTATACAAATATTTATACATAGGTGTACACATATAGTTTAGTAGCAGATATAACAGATGAAAAGTTTTAGATTACTACAAACATTGCAAAATTTTGATTTAATACAAACCATGCTAAATTTTACATCACTAAAAACTCTATGTCATGATTTTGCAAATCTAAATGTCTTAAATATATAATATTGTAATATATTTGTACATATATACTGTAGTATATATGTGTATATATACTAATATAAATGTGCATATACATATATAGGAGTATATATGTATATAGTGGTATATATGTATATGTACATATATACTAGTACACATGTACAAGTATTTATATGTACATATATACTCAGTAAATGTACATATACACTGTAGTGTATATGTAAATATATACGCGTATACATATACACTATAGTATATATGTACATGTATGTACATTTACATTGCAAAGTATATATGTACAAGTATGTACATACATACTGGTAAAAACTTAATCATATATACCAGTATATATGTACATGTACAAATATGCTCAATAAAGTTCCATGTGTAAAATTACTTGGCTACTCAAAGGATGTTTTCATGTAGATATCAAGTGAATAAGCAAAGCACAAACTAGATGAGAAGCAATATTAAATATAAATGCATAATAGTCTATAGAAGTTTATAAATTAGCCTTGAAAGAAACATAATAGCAAACCTAATATGTTTACGAGTTTCAAATTTTATGATCATTTTTCAGCATTCATTAGTTTAATAAGAAAAATGAAAGCAGTTTTTGAAGGCTATCATCAATATCATACCTGATTTTTGATGCTGTTTATTTTGAACCATAGCTCCAATTCCTTATTTTAAGCAACATCAAACATATGAGATTTGTATGATTTCATTACCAACTCCTTATCTTTCCAGAGTGTACCCAATTAACTGAGGATGTAAATTGTTAAATAAATTAGAGCTTATATTACTCTCATTATTATAGGAACATTGTGATATGATTACAAGTTTCAAATTTTAATAATATTTTATCAGCATACATTAGTGTTATAAGGAAAAAGAAAGTAGTGTATGATAGCTATCATCGAAATAATACCTGATTTCTGAGGCTGTTTTGCATTGTTCCATAGCTACATGTAATTATAAGTAGGTATACATAAATGTATACAAAGATATAAACAAATATATAGATTTACATATATGTATACATAGTTACAAATATAGTTATATTTAATTATATAATGTTATATAGTTATACAAATATTTATATATAATCATACACATATAGTTAAACATAATGTTGTATTTTGTTATACATGTAAATATAAATATAGTTACAAGTGGTTATACATATAGTTACACATATAGTTAAACTTATTTTTAGACATGTAGGTATATATATATATTTTTATAAGTTTATATAATTATAGATATAGTTATGTATAGGTATAGATATAATAAAATACATTTTTATATACTAATATATACAAATATAATTTAAATATAAGTTGTAAATTATATATTTAAATTAAGTTAGATATAATGCTTTTAAAGTTACACATATAATAAGATATAATTATCTATAGTTATATGTTATTATACATATAGTAAATATAGCTGTAAATATTTTTATATAGTTAAACATATAGTTATATATACATATATTCATACAATAGTTATACATAAATATAAAGAGTTATAAACAAATATATAAATTTACATATATGTATACATAGTTACAAATATAGTTATATTTAATTATATAAAGTGTTATATAGTTATAAAAGTATTTATATATAGTTATACAAATATTTATATATAGTTATACACATATAGTTAAAATAATGTTGTATGTTATTACACATGTAATTATAAATATAGTTATATGTGGTTATACATATAGTTACACATATAGTAATACTTATATTTATACATGTAGGTATATATATATTTTTATGTAATTTTCGATATGTATACATATAGTTATCTATATGTATATATATGGTAAAATACACTTTTATATACTAATATATAAAAATGTATATTAAATATATTTTGTTTATTATATTTTTAAATATAATAATATATAATATTTTATAGTTATACATATAGTCAAAGACAATTATTTATAGTTATATGTTCTCATACCTATGGGATCCAATGGAAAAAAGACACAAAACAGAAAACAAATAATTTCAGCATACAACAGATCAAAACAAAGTAAATGTGATCTTGTATTTCATGCATTCAATATATAAATATAAATACAATTTGAGACTCCTAGAAATAGATGCTGTCATCCACATAATACAACAAAAATCAAGCAAAATAGGCAAAGATTACGTCTACATCCAAATATGTCAACAAAGATTGTCTCATCATGCTAAAATTATTTATGACTTGTTGGCAATGTAATTGGAAAGCCAATAAAGACCCTCATAAAGGCCCTCACTAGAGATAGCACATGTGCTCTGAATGTGCCAATGGCCTTGGTAAAAAGAATGAAGTCCTAGCTTGCTAGTAATTCCAGCTGCATTCAACGCATTGGGAAGATCTTGCTTATTGGTAAATAGGAGCAAAACTACATCACGAAGCTTTTCCTCATTTAGCATCCTATGCAACTCATCTCTAGCTTCAACAACTCGATCTCTGTCATTATTTTCCACCACAAATATGAGCCTTTGGGTATTTTGGAAGTAATCTCTCCAGAAAGGGTGAATCTTGTCTTAACTCGAAACATCCCACACAGTGAAATTGATGTTTTTGTATCCAACAGTCTCTACATTGAAGACAATAGTAGGAATTGCGGTTACAATTTAATTAAGCTTCAACTTATACAGAATGGTTGTCTTACCGCCAGCATAAAGACCTAGCAACAAAATCCTCATCTCCTTGTCGGTAAATAGCCTACTGAATAGCTTTGTGAATGTAAACCTACTTTCTTCCACTAAATCTCAATCCCTTGGTTGAATGGCAATAAAGAGTTCTAATGAGAGAAACAAACATAATCAATAGACTTCAAGAGATTTTCACTAGAGAGGGAGGACTTCTTTACCTAGTTCAGAGAGGCAATTTAGCTAATACACACACAATTATTCATAATTGACGTAAACCCTAATTATATGTTTAATAAAATATTGTAAAATATTATTAATTAATAAAATATTAGGTAAAATAATCTAATAGAAAAATTTGTGAACGTATTTTATTATATATTATATATTAGGCTAAGAATTATAAATTATATGTTTTATAATAAATATTGTGTGCAAATATTTGAACCTAATTAATATATGATTTTATAAAATAAATATCTATCTATCTATTTTTCTATCTATTTATCTATCTATCTAGGAATCTATCGATCTATCTATCTATCTATCTATCTTTCTATCTATATGTATATCTATCTTTCTATATAGCTATATAATAATCTATCTATATATCTGTCTATCTAATCTGTCTATATATATTTTTATCTATTTATCTATGTATCTATCTATATATCTATCATTTAATCTGTCTTTCAATCTATCTATTATTCTCACTATCAATTTCTCTATTAATCTTTATTTAAATCTATATATCAATCAATCTTTTAATCTATCTATTATAATGTCTATTAACCTGTCTATCAATATGTCTACCATTCTGTCAATCTTTCTATTTATATATCTATCTAGTTATCTATCAATATATCTACATATCAATATATCTATATATCTATTTATCTGTCTAGCTCTATCTATTTATCTACTTATCTAAATATCTATCTATCTATCTCTTTATCTATATGTGTATATATATCTCTGAATCAATCTATCTATCTATATATTTGTCTATATATCTATCAATTTATTTATTTATCTATCTATCTATCTATCTATCTATATATCTATCAAATTTTTTACCATGTCTTTATCTATCAATCTTTCTATCTATCTATTTTTCTTTCTATATATCTAAATGTCAATCAATCAATCAATCAATATATATATATATATATATATCTATGCGTCTATCTATCATTCTAACTATATGTCTATCTATTTGTCTATTTATATATCTATCTATTAATTTGTTTATATATTTGTTTATCTAACTATCTATTTATCTTTATGTATGTTTCCTTATCTATCTATCTATCTCTCTGTCTATCTATCTGTATAATTATCTTTCTATCTAAATATCAATCAATCAATATGTCAGTTTATCTATCTATTTATCTTATCTTTGTATGTATGTATCTATCTTTCTATGTGTTTGTCTGTCTATATATCTATCTATCACTATGACTATCATTATGTCTATCAATCTGTCTATCAAATAGTCTATCAATCTCTCTATCAATTTGTCGATCAATCTGTCAATAAATTTGTATATCAATCTATATATAAATCTATCTATCAATCAATTATCTATATGTCTATCTATATATCTATATATCTGTCTATCTAACTTTCTATCTATCTGTCTGTATATCTATCTATCTATCAATCTATGTTTATATCTATTTATCTATCTATCTGTCAAATAATATATCTATCTATCTGTCTATATATCATGCTATTTATGTCTCTATCTATATACCTTTCTAAATGTCTATCTATCTATTTATCTTTATATCTATCTATTTATCTATCTATCTATCAATCAATTAATCTATCTATCTGTATATCTATAATATATCCATCTATCAATCTATATTTATATCTATCTATCTATCTATATAGCTCTCTACCTACCTACCTATCTATCCATCTATTTGTCATTCTAATTATTTATTTATATATCTCTTTATCTGTCTTTCTATATATCTATTTGCCTCTCTATCAATATATTAGTCTATCAGTTTATCAGCCTATTAGTCTATCTATAAATCTGACTATCAATCAATCAATCTGTCTATTTGTATATCTATGTATCTATCTATATGTTTATCTATATATTTGTCTATCTGTTTATCCTTCTATCTATCTATTTTATGTCAAAATATTTATATGTCAATCTATATATCTATGTAACTATCTAACTATTATATGTATCAATTAATTTATATATCTTCTTTCTATTTTTTTATCTCTCAAACTATCTAACTACCTTTCTATTTATCGGCCTATTTGTCAATAATTCTCTATATATATATATATTTATTTATTTATTTATTTATTTATATATCTATCTATATATCTATCACTCATCCGATCTTATTACCTTTATATTTGTTAGTTTATCTAAATCTCTATCTAACAAATAGGAAATCAAGTTATTATCAACAATTGGTATTATAGGTTTAGGTTGTGCATTACGAAGCACCTTTGGGCGATGTTACTATTGATGATAATAATGAATTGAATAAATAGTAAAAAATTTGTAAGCAATATCTGCATGTTAAAAGAGGTGTTCTCAATTGTCATACACAGTGTTTTGCAAGAATTGTCTAGAAGAATTTATATTTTGTAGATAGTAATGACTGCATTTGAAGCAAAAGTGAAAATAAAAAAAAATCTATAGAATGAAATTTGGATTCTTGAAAATATAGATGAAGGATTATATATTCTTGAAAAATCTAGATCAACCCCTTTTGAGGAAGATGATAGAGTGTACGAAGAAAGAAGAGCACATACTAGCACTTGAATTCATCTGAAATATGATATCTTACAAACTTACTTTCAATATAAAAATTGAGAAGAGCATAGTAAGGCTTAATGGCTCTTGCTATTATATACGAAAAACTAATTGATGCTAAAAAAGTGCACATGATGAGTTGTTTTTTCAATCTGATGTTGACAGAAAGCACATTAGTGACCCAACAACTCAATAAAGTCAACACTATCACAACCCAATTATGTTTGTTTGGAATTGAAGTCAATGATGAAGTATGTGCATTGATACTTTTGTGTTCTCTATCAAAAAAAATTATATTAGAATTATAGTTGCTCATAGTTCATCAAGAACTAATAATTTGAAATTTAATTATGTTCAAGATCTAATTCTCAACAAGGAGATTCAACAGTGAAAGACAAGTGAAACATCAACCATTTTAGAATTATATACAAAGTTAATTGAAAGAAATTCAACCAAGAGAAAATGTCAAAGAAAATCAAAACCAATAGGTCTAAATCTAAGAATCATTGTAATTATAATAGCTCAAAGACCATTAAGTATTGAAATTATAGAGAGACAAGAAACTACAAAAAACAATGCAAGTGTTAGTTATTTTATAGCATGGTAAAATGTATCACAAGTATATGAGTTTACAAGTAATAAATTTAACTCTATAAATATGGATTATCATTTCATAGATATTGATTATTTGGATTAATTATCAAAGTTTCTTCATTATCTAAGCGTACAATAAGTAAATAGTTTCTAGTCTTTACTCAAGTAAATAATTCTATGGTTAGCTTACAATAAGTAAACAATATCAAGTCCATGGGTATACAATTTATGAGTTGATGGCTATAGATGTGATAAAATATGTGAGAGCTACTCATCTATATAGGTGGATCTTCTCAAACGCATCAAAAAGTCATCGGCATAAATTCATGTAAGAAATAATGTATGTCAGATGAGCTAGATATCTTAGATATTTTAATCCAGTATGAATCATATTGTTAGTCAATGCTAGGGTATTTATAATGGAGCCTATGTGACTTTTAATTAAACATAGTAATTAAAATAAAGTCAAATATATACATGTATTTAAATGTCCTGTAAATTAGTATCAGTATACATAAAGCCTATTACATTTTTATTCGAACTAATTGAAAACCGATCAATAAATATTTACAAATATAAATTTGACATTAACATATATTAAAGTGACTATACTTTAAATTTACAGATATTAAACACACTCTTATATTTTTATAAGAGTGTATGGTTTTCCCTATACATAAATCATGTTTAAAATATAGTTTACAAATATTAATTTAATTATACTTATTGGGTAGGCAAGGCATTATGGAATAATAAATATTTTCTTAATGCAAATTTATTAGATGTGTATTTCATAATGATGACTTACAAATTTCAAATATACATTATTAAAATCCTTTCATAAAGTCAATTTATCTTTATTTGTGCAAAATATGTATATGATGTTATATGTATAATACTAATTATATCTGAAATACACGACATGTATATTGAATGTATCACATATAAAATTATGATATATATATATATGTTATTATATTTATATATAGTTATGTTTATGTAAACTATTTTTATAGTTATAAATATAATAAAATACACTTATATATTTATATACACACTGCCCAACACAAAACACCCAATTTGTGTTATATACAATTAAGTTTATATATGCAATCCAATTATAATTAAATTAACAGAACATGTATTTAAAAAAGAGTATAATTAAATTAACAGAATATGTATTAAAAAATGTATAATTAAATTAACAGAATATGTATTAAAAAAAGTATAATTAATTTAAGTTTATATTAGAATACCTACTGCCCAACACAACAAAAATTCATTAGGTATGCATCAAAATAAGTATTATTAAATTAATGTATACGATTATAGAAGAAGAATTTCAGAAAAAAAATTAACATAATCAATATGCATTAAGATAATCGATGAAAAATTAGGGTAGAAAATGTACCTCAAATCAATAACAAATTATCGCTTAATTCGAATATGTTTATGTTGCGTCGATGTTGAGAGAAGATTGGAGGACTGTTGAGTAATTGTGTCGCTTATTCTTTTTAAAATGTTAGGAGAAAATGGAGGACTTAGTCTCGACAAAATAAACATTAAATAACAAATTATATATATTTCTAAAATATTTATATTTTTAATTAAAAAAACATTAAATAAATAATATAAAATAAATAAATAAATAAATAAATATATATATATATAAAATACAAAAAGACTCAATTATTTTCTTTATTATCAAAATTTTTCCAACTAAATTAATGTGTGTGTAATAAGGTACAGATAAAAAATATACACCATACAATTTTTTATTATAATATTAATTAAACAATAAATATATAAACAATTTAATATATATATATATGTTTAGCCTTATAAAAAAATTATCAAATAGCTATAAAATTAAGAAACTTGATATAATAAGGCATACATGAAAAGATGATTTGTCTTCTATCCACTCTCCTAAGAGTTATAAAATACTCTTAATGTTAAAAAATATATAAAAATTTATATTTTATGGTTATAATTTTTTAAGAATTCATCATATTAATTTTTATGAAGATAATATGTAATAATTTTAAAGGCATAAAATTTCATATTATTTGATATCATTATATTTTTAAAATTCAAAAAATTACGTAAAGTGATGAGATAATTTTAAAAAGTTATATTAATTATTTTAATAAAGACCAAATGTTAAAAGTTAATAGAAAAATTATTACTCAATTATTTAATTTTTATAAATTTTAATAGGGGCAAACATATATGTATTTATTTTTAAATATTAATTTATTTTTTTTAACTTTAATGAAAAAATTTATATTTTTTTTATATTTCAAAATTTTCAAATTTTGTATTAATTATATTTTTTAAAAGTTTTCTATATACTACAGTATATATGTAAATATATACTACAGTATTATATGTACGTATATATAATCACATAGCCTCAAATGACAAAAAACTACAACAAATTAGTATTATCCCATTTATACTTCACAAAACTACAACATAACTTAGCTATCAACATAAATAAGAAATACGAAGATTATTTAAATTTTGGAAAATATCTCTAAAGAATCATAGAGAAAAACCTGGAAGATGAGCCACAAGCTAGGCTTGGGGCATCAAAGTTCACATATTGCCTTCTCGTAACCTGAACTCTCTATCAGTCCTAAGGGTTATATGGGGGTTCCTCTGCACCGCCATGACTGAGTTGACAAGCGAACAAAAGAACTAACAGATGAAATAGAGACTGATCATTTGTAGCAGTAACCATGAACAAATAAATAGGAATCTTGAACATAGAAAAAATGAGCACTCCACCATGCTAATATGCAGGACAAAATGATGAATAAATTATTAGAATAATAATTTTGAATAACTATAATCTAAGCAATCCTTGTCTTACATATTTAAAACAATTACATAACAAAATTTTATTATATCTTATTCATCAATGTATCTACCAATAGTGCATAAAGTATAATATATCTATGCATTGACGTTGTTTTATCATCCTCAACTCCTCTGATCACCATCTTTCAGCTGCTACAAAGCTGTTCGAGTCACTGTGCATCATTTCTAGTAAAAATAATCCCTCGCGTATACAAACATTATATCGAGAACAATGAGGTACCATATCAGTACGAAATTTAAATAAGTGAATAAAATCAAAAAAAAACAAAAAAAAAAGTTATGTTTTGATAAATATATAATACTGTAGTATATATGTTTATATATACTGTAATGTATATTATCATATATTACTGTAGTATTTTATGTACATATATACTGAGTACGTATATACTCAGTATATATGTACATATAATGCTATATCATTATATGTACAAATACTATAGTAATATGTGTGTATATACATTCGTATATATAGCATTTATTGCTGCTGTTGCTGTCGCCACCGCAGCTGCTACTACTACTCCTGCTACTGCTACTACTGTCACCCCTACTGCTGCTGCCATTGCTGCCGTTGTTGGTTCCAATGCCACTACTGCTGCTCTTACCGGCACCACTATTGTTGCTCCTGCTATTATTGTTGCGGCTACTGCCGCTACTACCACTGCTACCACTACTGCCGCTGTTGCTACTGCTGCCGTAGTGGCTACTGCCACTACCGCAGCAGGTGCTGGCATAGTGGCTACTGCCATTACCATAGCAGGTGCTGCCGCTAGCTGCTGCCTGTAGCTGCCACTAGCTACCACTGATAATAAAAGTGGGAATGGCGATGATGCTCGACTGATGAATTTCCCTACCAACGCCTCGTTTTGAGATTGAGCAAGTTTTTGACGTGGCAGCGAGCTACTTCTCCCTAAACAAGACCTAATATTCCTCTTGGCACTCGTGGCCTATAAAAATTAGGTAATGATACATTTTTCCTCCCAATTGAATATAGTTTTTTGAGATATAATAAAATTGAAAGAGACTACATGAGCATCATTATCATCATCCTATGACATAGAACAATTATACCAAATCATTGTTGTGCCTACAGCAAGAAAACTTATTTCCTCATACATATGCTTTGTACCATGTGATAATTACATATATACACAATTACTAAAATATTTAATACCAACCTATGGATGCCTTGCTGGCCTAGATAAGAAATATCTTCATGCCATAGTTTGGGAAAGGTCTAATATTCATGACTTTTATGACATGCATCGGTAAGTAATGCATGATGATGATTAGACCAGCCCGAGCAATTATATATTCAAATGTGTGCATGTGTGTGTCTGTGTATGTGAATGGGCGTGTATGTATGACAATATATACATGTCTACAAATAAATATATGCACCCACTTATGTACATACTCATTATATACCTACGTATATACTCATTATATACTATGTATATACCAAGTATATTCATACTTATAAACTCGGTATTTGTACATATACAGTGCATGTCATGCACCACATAACTGAAAATAAAGATAAGCACACCACAAGAGATAGCACATGAGGCCCAGTATTGCACTGCCAGAACATCCAACTCTGCATGGTAAGTAGAAACCTAGTATCATTAACAAATTGCACCGGCTTCAGACTTTACGAAAACTAATTGACAAATAGAAAATAAAAAAAGTCACCCAGTGAAAATCAGAAGAGTACATGGCCAGAAAAATAGAATTTTTATCTTCTAATACAAAATAAAAAAACAACACATGCCAGAACAAAATAATACAATCTCTAATGACCTTGATGCTAATTCAATCACAACATGCTTTCTATCTTATAAATCTAAAATGCTCTCGAAGATAAATTTTCATCATGTATTTCATCTTCTGTGTGGCTTTGTACTTGGTCTCTTTTATACGTTTGGTTGCATTAGGAATGAGTCACCTAAACGCATCTATTTATTTTATTGAACATGATATGAAAGCGGGGGAAATAAAAGTGATAATGCCGCCACCACCACCATCATTTCAGCTAACATGTTGGAAACTACCCCACGACACCTGATGTTTTTTTCAAGAACAAAAGTAAAAGTGTTTGGAACATGCCATCAATATAAGCACTACACTACATAAAATATATACAAGTGCCCAGGCTCTGTACCCTAGACTCCTATGGGCCATGTCCCCTGGACAGTGGGTGCAGGTGGCAAGTGCTGAGCATGATGGCAGCATTATATCAATATATTATACATAATATAGATGTGTTAATTATTATGGTTATCTATACATACACATAATATAATTATTATGTATTACAATATACAAAATATATACATATTGTATATAGAATGTACATACAATGTGTGTATACACTCATATTGAATATATACATATACACATTGTATATAGACAGAAATTATTGTGTATATACATGTATACATAATGTAAATACAAAATATATACATACATACCTAGTATATAAAAAATTTAAAATTAAGAATTAAAAAAAATATTTTAAAAATTATTTAATTTAAAATTATAATTAATACTTATTAAAATAAAATATGGTAACATTATCTTTCAAAATAAAACTAAAACATAAAAAAGATTACAAATCATTAAGTCATAAAATAATAAAAATTATAACATCTTTTTCAATCTAACTGTTATGATCTGTACAACTTTAAATTGTATCATATACAACATTATATGTATTTTGTTGTAATGTATGAATTTGATTTTGAATGCTCATCTATGTATTATCTTAATCTATCTATCATAACAAATTTTCAATAATATTGATTGTAATTTCATTTTCCTATTTAAAATAATATTCACAATCATAAATACGATAAATTTTAATATACACTAAACATGGTAAAGATCAGCAAATCACGAGACATTTTAGATATCCGGAAAAAAATTTTATATAATTTTTACAAACACAATGCATCTAGATTCTTCATATCCTCTAAAAAAGTAGAACAATAATTGATGTCAAAGTATTTTAACCGGTTATAAAGACTGATATTCAACAAACCAACCTATCACTTACCTATAACTTATTTGAATTAAAAAGATATCATTTTCAGATTAATCCCTAATAATATTTAAATAAATATTATTAGGAAAATAAATTTCATTAAAATAAATTTTACGTTTAAAATACTTTATTTAAATAAATATATATAACATATTTATTTTTTTGTTGTTTATATTTAATGAAACTTATTTGAATAAATTATTAGGAAAATAAAGTATTTTTGTCTAATAGTATGTTAATATTTATATCTAGCTATTTGTCAATTTATTTGTTATTTATCTATCTATTAATATCACTATAAATTTGTCTATCAATCTATCTATCTATTAATCTATTTATAAACCTATCTATCTATTATCTATATAACTTTCTACCTATCTTTTAATACATCTATCAACTTATCTATCAATCTGTTAATTTTTCTATCAACTTATAGATAGATAGATAGACAAAACACAATTAGACAGTTAATAGGAAGATACCCTAAAAGATAAATAGATCGACATATAGGTATATAAACAAAAAGTTAGATAGATAGATAAACATATAGAAATATAGATAAATGGATAGATAGATAAACATATAGAAATATAGATAAATAGATAGATAGATAAACAACTAGACAAATAGATAGATAGATAGATAAACATATAGAAATATAGATAAATAGATAGATAGATAAACAACTAGACAAATAGATAGATAGATAGACAGATAGATAAATAGATATATATATAAAAAGATAGATAGAGAGATAAATTGATTGATACACAGATAGATAGATTAATAGATAGATAGATAGAATTACAAAAAGCATATATACAAATATACAAATAGTAAAATAGATAGATAAATATATAAACAAATAGATAAATAAATAGATAGATAAAAAGATAGATACAAATATATATAAATAGATAGTTAGATAAATAGTAATATAAATAGATAGTTAGATAAATAGTAATATAAATAGACAGATAAATTGATAGATAAATAGATAGATAGATAGATATATAGATAGATAGACTGATAGATAGATATAATGATAGATAGATCCATATATATTAAGATAAAAAGATAGATAGATAAACAGATATACATATTGGCATCTTGACATATAGATATATAGACAGATAGTCAGGTAGATAGATAACCAGAAACATATATAAGTAGATATATAGATAATTACATAAGCATGTAGATAGAAAAATAGATTGTTAGATAGATCATTAGATAGATCATTATATAGATAGATAGATATCTAGATAGACAAATAGAGAGATAGATAATTAGGTATATAGATAGATAGTTAGTTAGTTAGTTAGACAGATATATAGATAGATAAATTCATATATAGAAAGACAATTAGATAGTTAGATAGATAGATAGATAGTCAGATCAATAGATAGACCTATGCATAGATAAATAGTTAGACAATTAGGCAAATAGATATACTTATAGTTAGATAGACAAATAGAAAGATCTACAGATGTGTAGATAAGCTAATAGATAGACAAACATATAGACAGATAGATAGATAGACAGACATATAGATAGATAAACAAATAGACATACAGATAGAAAGATTAATAGGTACATAGATAAATAGATATACAAAAAGAATGATAGATAGATAAATTGATATAAATAGATAGATAGTCAGATATATATTTAATTAGATAGAAAGATAGAAAAATATATAGATAGATTGATAAATATAAAAAATTAAAATATATAGATAAGCAGATAGTTAGATTTGATGAATAGATAGATAATTATATACATACACAGCTATATAGATTGACTTATAGATAGATAGACAAAAACACAATTAGACTGTTAAATAGATGATAGACTGAAAGATAAATAGATCGACATATAGGTATATAAACAAAAAGTTAGATAGATAGATAAACATATAGAAATATAGATAAATCGATAGATAGATAAACAACTAGACAAATAGATAGATTGATAGATAGAAAGATTGATAGATAGATATAAGAAAGATAGATAGATAAAGAGATAAATAGATAGATAGATAGATAGATAGATAAATAGATAGATAGATAGATAGAAATTCAAAAAGTATATATACAAATATACAAATATTAAAATAGATATATAAATATATAGACAAATAGATTGATAAATAGATAGACATATAGATAGATAGATAAATAGAGTGATATATATATATATATATATATATATATATATATATATATATATATATAGACTATCAGATACAGATAGATATATAGACAAAAAGTTAAATAGACAACTAGACAAATATATAGAAATAGAGATAGATATTAGACACTTAGATAGAAAAATATAATGATAAACAGATAGATAGATAGACATAAATATAGATAAATAGATAGATATATAGATAAACAAATAGATATATTAACAAATAGATAGATAGATAGGCAATAAAATAGATCAATACTTAGACAGATAGACTAAGGATAGAAAGATAGATAGATATAGAGAGAAATATAGAAAGATAGATTGACATATGTACAGATATTGAGATAGACAAATAGATAGATAGACAAATAGACATTTAAAAATATAGATATATAGATAGATAGACATAGAAATAGTCAGATAGAGTGTTAGATAGATAGGTAGATAAATAAATAGATAGACAGATAGAAAACTAGAAACATAGATAGATAAATTAATCAGAAAATAGACTTATAAATTGATAAACTAATAAACATAAAGATAGATATACATATAGATAGTAAGATAAATAGATAGATAAAAAAATAAATAAAAATATAAATATATAGATAGATTGATTGATTGATTGGCTGATAGACTAATAGATTGATAAATAGAAAGATAGTTACAAAGTTATATAGATAGATACATAGAGAGATAGATTCATAAATCAATAGATTGATACATAGTCATATATACAAATAGATAGGTAGATAGGTAGACATATAACAAACATATATATAGATAGATTGTTAGATATGTAGATAGACATATAAATAGAAAGATAGATATGAAGATAGATAGTAAAATAGATTAATAGATGGATATATAGATAGATAGACAAATTGACATATTGATAGATAGACAAATACATATATAAATAGTTAGATAGATAGATATACAAAAAGATAGAGAGACAGATAGGCACACAGATAGATAGATAGATACATACATACATAGATAGGCAAATAAATAGCTAGATAGACACATAGAAACATAGATAGATAGACAAAGACACAAATAGATAGATAGATAGATACTTAGATAGATAGATTAATAGATAGATAAATAAATATAAGATAGAAAGATAGATAAATAAACAAATAGACATATATATATATAGACACATAGACATATAAAGATAATAATATATAGATAAATAGATAGATAGACAATTAGAGTAATAGACTAATAGGCAGTTAGATAGTTTGATAGATAGACACATAGATAAATAAGTAGATAGATAGAAAGTATTAAATACACATATAAATAGCCATATATATATATAGATTGGTAGATATATAAATAAACAAATAGACATATAGACATATAGATAGAAAGAAAGATAGATAGATATACAGATTGATAGATAGATAGATAGATAAATAGATACATAGAATGATAGATCGAAAAATAGATATATAGACATATAAATAAATAGATAGATAAACAGATAGGAAAAAAAATAGGTTGATAGATATATAGAGAGATATATAGATAGATATATAGAGAGATAGCCTACTAGACTGATAGGTTAAAAAGATAGTTATATAGTTAGACACATAGATAAATAGGCAGAAAGATAGATAAAAATATATATTTTTAGATAATTAGTGAAATAGTCAGATATAAAGATAAACATATAGATAAATTCATAGATTGATAGATTTAGTAATAGACAAATAGATGCATAGACAAATAAAAAAAAGTAAAATAGAAAGTTATACATATAGGCAAATATATATATATATATATAGAAAGATAAATAGATTTATTGATATATAGATAAAATATAGACATAAAAATCGTTAGACAAATAGATATATAAACATATAAAGTGATTAACCAATAGATAGAAAGATAGACACATTGACTTATATACTTTGTGTGTGTGTTTATCTACCTATCTATCTATCTATCTATCTATGTGTCTATTTGGCTATATATCTCTATGCTATTTGAGTATTTGTCTATTTATCTATGTGTCAATTATTTTTCTATCTTTTTTTCTATTTGTCTATCTATCTATTTATCTATCTATCGGACTCTCTGTATATATATATAATTTTCAATCAATCTATCTGTTTACCTGTGTTTCTATAAATCTATTAATCTATATATCTATGTATCTATATATCTATCTTTCTATCTAGCGATCTTACTTTATATTTACATATCTATCTAACAATCTATATGTGTTTTGTCCATTAGTGTATTATTCATTAGTCTATCTATCTATTTGCCTATCTTTCTATGTGTTTATCTATCTTTCCATCTATCAGACTTTTTGCCTATATATCTATCTATCTTTTTATCTGCCTAAATACCTATCTATCTATATGAATATATGTTTATCTATCTATCTATATGTTTGTCTATCTATCTATTTATATAACTTTCTATCTATATGAATATCTGTCTATCTATGTATCTATCTATCAATCTTTCTATTTGTCAGTCGATTTGTCTATATGTATATCTAAATATTTGTCTATGATCTATTTGTCTAACTATCTATCTATTTATATATCTGTCAGTCTGTCTATCTATCTATTTATTTATATTTTTATAAGTCTATCTATCTATATGTCTATCAATCAATAAGCCTATCTATCTATCAGTCTAACTATCTAACTATCTAACTATCTAAAATTTTTATCTTCTATCTATATTTTTGTCAAGCTAGCTATCTTTCTATCTATCAGTCTATTTCTATAAATTTCTATCTATATATTTATCTATCTATGTATTTATCTATCTATCTATCTATATATTTATCTATCTAATTATTTATTTATCTATCTTTTTGTATATTAGAATATATGCTAATTTATCTATTTGTATATCTAGCTATCTATCTATATATCAATGTGTCTTTCTGCCTATCTACCATTCTGCCAATTTGTGTTCATGTCTAAATATCTATCTATCTATGTATCTATAAATCTATAAATCTATAAATCTTTCTATATATCTATCTATATATCTATCTGTATATCTATCTATCTCTTTATATGTCTATTTGTCAATAATTTTAACTCTATCTATATGAATATGTTTATCAATCTATATGTCTATGTGTATATCTATTTGTGTAGTTATATATCTTTCTATATATCTATCTATATATCTATCTATATATCTATCTATGTGTCTATCTTTTTATATATCTATCGGTATATCTATTTATCTATCTATTTGTCTATTTATCAATCTACCTATTTGTCTATCTGTTAATTTTTCCATCTATTTACCTAGATATGTTTATATGGCCATTTATCTAACTAGCTATCTATCTAATTGTCTATTTGACTATTTGTAAAATCTATCTATTTGGCTATCTATCTATATATCTATCTGTTTGTCTATTTATCGATCTCTCTATCTCTCTCTCAATCTATTTTTCTATATATCTGTCTATCTTTATATCTATTTATTTTTCTATCTATCTATATGTCTATCTATCTATATTTGTATATGTATATCAATATGTTTATCTATCAATCAATCTATCTGTGTATCTAACTATTTGAGTATTTATCAATTATTTGTCAATCTATTTATTTGTCAATCTATCTTTCTTTCTTAGTTTATATCTTTCTACCTATTTATCTATATGTCTATCTGTCTATCTATCTATATGTGTATCTCTAAATCAGTTAATCTATAAATCTAAGTATCTATTTATCTACCTATCTCTATATTTTTCAATTTGTCTAACGATGTATATGTATATTTGCTATCCTATTTAACAATGGTTCTATCTATCAGTCTATCTAACCTTGTATAGTCTATCTCTTTATGTATCAATTTCTCTATCTATCTATCTAATTGTTTATCTGTCTATCTTTTTTTTATGTGTTTATGTCTATCTATCTATCTATCTTTCTATATATCTATTTATCTTTCTATCTTTCTATCTATTTATCTATCTATCTATATATAAGTTAATATGTGTATCTATCTATATATCTATCTATCATTCTATCTCTTTTGATATCTATCTATCTATCTATTTATCTATCTTTCTAAATGTCTATCTATCTATCTATCAATCTTTGTTTCTATCAGTTTATTTGTATATCTATTTATATATCTATCTATCTGTTTATCTGTCTATCTATCTATCTATCTATATAACTTTTGAATTATTCTATCTATATTTGGCTATCTATATATTAGTATATCTATCTTTTTACGTATTGTTTATCTATTTATATGTGTGTCTAGTAATTTGTCAATCTATAAATCTTGGTATGTATGTATGTATGTATGTATCTATCTATCTTTCTTTCTATTACTTTAACTATATAACAATGTTTCTTTCTATAAGTCTATTAGTCATTAGTATATCTAGCTATCTATCTCTATGTTTATCTGTCTATATATCTATATGTCTATCTATATAACTATCTATCTAAATGTCTGTCTATCTGTCTATCTATTCATATTCCTTTCCGACTATCTGACTATCTATCATTTTGTCTATCTAACTTTCTACATATTTGCCTATATACATATATGTCTATATCTATTTTTGTCTATCTTTCTATTAATCTAACTATAAAACAATCTTATTCTTTATCTTTCTATCTATCTATTTGTCTGTCTATATATATATATGCTTATTTTCCTATCCATGTATTTGTATATCTAATTAACTATCTATATATCTTTCTATCTATTTATTTATCTATCTGTTAATATGTATATCTCTTTATTTATTTATCTATCTATCTGTCTGTTTATCTTTATGTGTATCGATCGACTTGTTTATCTATCTATCAGTTATTAGTCAATATATAAATCTATCTTTCTTACTATATATCTTTATATTTATATTACAATTTTTCTATCATTCTATCTATTTTTCTATATATCTATTTGTTTATATGAAATTTATCAAATATGTCTACGTGTCTATCTATAGAAAGTAAATTGTGTATATATTATATATCTGAATATATATTTGTCTATTTATTTATATATCTGAATATATTATAAAAAATTTTAAAATTTTGATATATCTATAGGACATCACGTAACTATATCTAATAAAGACAGATAGCTACGTAGGTATCTATAAAAAGATAAATATTTGTCAATATATATTTTGTGTCAACAGCAACAATGTATCTTTGGTCTTACTACAGATAAAATAAAACAATATATCCAAATTTGTTTCGTATACTGAGCAAATTCAAAAGTTGTGATAGATAATACCAACTAGATAGGCATATCAAGTATCTATCCCTCTTACCAAAATGTTTTGTTCTTATGCCCATGCGATGTCAATGCACATTCAAAAAATTATACTCTCTATCAGTCCCAAGGCATATAAGGGGGTTGTTCTGCACCGTCATGACTGAGTTGACAAGCTAACAAAAGAACTAGCAGATGAAATTGAGACTGATCATTTGTAGCAGTAACCATGAACAAATAAATAGGAATCTTGAACATTGAAAAAATGAGCACTCCACCATGCTAATGTGCAACACAAAATGATGAATAAATTATTAGAATAATAATTTTGAATAACAATAATCTAAGCAATCCTTATCTTGCATATTTAAAACAATGACATAACAAAATTTTATTACATCTTATTCATCATTGTATCTACCGATAGTGCATAAAGTATAATCTATATGTGCATTGACATTGCATTCTCATCCTCAACTCCTTCGATCACCATCTTTCGGCTGTTACAAACCTGTCTGAGTCACGGTGCATCATGCCTAGTAAAAAAAATCTCTCACTTATACAAACTTCATATGGAGAACAATGAGGTACCATATCAGTACGAAATTTAAATAAGTAAATAAAATCAAAAAAAAACAAATAAAAAATGTATGTTTTGATAAATATATAATACTGTAGTATTATATGTTCATATATACTGTAGTGTATATTATCATATATTACTGTAGTATTATATGTACATATATACTGAGTACGTATATACTCAATATATATGTACATATAATGCTGTAGTATTATATGTAAAAATACTACATTAATATATGTGTGTATATAGGTACGTATATACATCATTTGTTGCTGCTGATGCGACTACCATCGTAGCAGCTATTGTTGCTATCGCCGTCGCAGCTGCTACTACTGCTCCTGCTGTTGCTACTACCACTACCCCTACTACTGCTACCATGGCTGCCATTGTTGGCTCCACTGCCCCTGCTGCAGTTGTTGCTGCTGCTGCTCCTACCAGCACCACTATTGCTGCTCCTGCTATTACTGTTGCTACTGCTGCCACTGTGCCGTTGTTGCTGCTATTACCATAGTAGCTATGGCCGTAGCAGTTGCTGCAGTTGCCACAGCAACTGCTGCCGCTAGCTACCACAGATAATAATAGTGGGAATGGCGATGATGCTTGACTAATGAACTTCCATACCAACCCCTCGTTTTGAGATTGAGTGAGTTTTTGGAGTGGCAGTGAGCTACTTCTCCCTAAACAAGACCCGATATACCTATCGGCACTCGTGGCCTATAAAAATCAGGTAATGATACATTTTTCCTTCCAATTGGATATAGTTTTGTGAGATGTAATAAACTAACACGAGACTACATGAGCATCATTATCATCATCCTAAGACATAATACAATTATAACCAATCATTGTAGTGCCTACAACAAGAAAACTTATTTCCACATACAAATGCTTTTTACCATGTGATAATTACATATCTACACAGTTACTATAAAATTTTTTGACCAACCTATGGCTGCCTGGATGGCCTAGATAAGAAATATCTTCATGCCACAGTTTGGGAAAAGTCTAATATTCATGACTTTTATGCCCTAGATCGGTAAGTAATGCATGATGATGACCAGACCAGCCCGAGCAAATATATATTCAAATGTGCGCATGTGTGTGTGTGTGTGAATGGGCATGTATGTATGACAATACATACATGTCTACAAATAAATATATGCGCCCACTTATGTACATACTCATTATATACCTACATATATACTCAGTATATACTTATGTATATACCAACTATATTCATAGTTATATACTCGGTATTTGTACATATATAGTGCATGTCATGCACCACATGACTGAAAATAAAGATAAGCACACCACAAGAGATAGCACATTAGGCCCAGTATTGCACTGCCAGAACATCCAACTGTGCATGGTAAGTAGAAACCTAGTATAATTAACAAATTGCATAGGCTTTAGACTTTACGAAAACTAATTGACATTTAGAAAATAAAAAAAGTCTCCCAGTGAAAATCAGAACAGTACATGCCCAGAAAAATACAATTTTTATCTTCTAAAACAAAACATAAAAATAACACGTGCCAAAACAAAATAATACAATCTCCGATGACCATGATGCTAATTCAAAAACAACATGCTTTCTCTCTTATAAATCTAACTTGCTCTCGAAGATAAATTTTCATCATGTATTTCTTCTTCTGTGTGGCTTTGTACTTGGTCGCTTTTATAGGTTTGGTTGCATTAGGAATGAGGCACCCAAATGCATGTATTTATAGTATTGAACATGATATGAAAGCGGGGGAAATAAAAGTGATAATGCCGCCACAACCACCATCATTTAAGCTAACATGTTGGAGACTACCCCAAGACACCTAATGTTTTTTTTAAAGAACAAAAGTAAAAGTGTTTGGAGCATGCCATCAATATAAGCACTACACTACATAGAATATATACAAGTGAAACAAGAAATACATAAATTAAAATTGTGCAATAAATATAATGAATATTATATATATTCATCACCTCAAACTTCATAGAAAAAAGAAATTAAGATAGTCCAGATAGTTCTCATTAAAATCTTTGCAAATAATTGTGATGAGAATGGCTATTGCTTGGCCTAGCACGTGCCAAACCTAGAATAGGCTGGGTCTGAACGAGGAAAGCCAGGCATGCCATCGTCAGGGCTTGTACATGGCACCTGGACCACTTCACAAGGGCCCAGGCTCTAGACCCTCGTCTTCTATGGGCCATGTCCCCTGGATAGTGTGTGCAAGCGGCAAGTGCTGAGCATGATGGTGGCATTATATCAATATATTATACATAACATAGATGTGTTAATTGTTATGTTTATCTATAAATACACATAATATAATTATTGTGTATTACAATAAACAAAATATATATATAATGTATATAGAATGTACATACAATGTGTATATACACTCATATTGAATATATACATATACACATTGTATATAGATAGAAATTATTGTGTAGATACATGTATACATAATGTAAATACAAAATATATACATACAAATCTAGTATATAAAAAATTTAAAATTATGAATTAAAAAAAATATTAAAAAATTATTTAATTTAAAATTATAATTAATACTTATTAAAATAAAATATGGTAACAGTATCTTTCAAAATAAAACTAAAACAAAAAAATATTACAAATCATTAAGTCATAAAATGATAAAAATTATAACATCTTTTTCAATCTAACCGTTATGATCTGTACAACTTTAAATTTTCTCATATACATCATCATATGTATTTTGTTGTAAAGAATGAATTTGATTTTAAAGGCTCATCTATGTATTATCTTAATCTTCTATCATAACAAATTTTCAATAATACTTGTTGTAATTTGATTTTCCTATCTAAAATAATATTCACAATGATAAATACGATAGATTATATACTAGTATATATGTATATGTACATATATACTGGTATATATGTACAAGTATTTATATGTACATATATACTCAGTAAATGTACATATACACTATAGTGTATATGTAGATATATACGTGTATACATATACACTATTGTATATATGTACATGTATGTAAATTTACACTGCAGTGTATATATGTACAAGTATGTACATATATACTAGTAAATACTTATACATATATTCCAGTATATATGTATATGTACATATAATATATGTAAATATACACTACAGCATACATGTACATATATACTCAATCAAGTTCCACGTGTAAAATTACTTGGCTACTCAATGGATGTTTTCTTGTAGATATCAATTGAATAAGCAAAGCACAAACTAGATGATAAGTAATATTAAATAGAAATGTATAATATTCTAGAAAAGTTCATAAATCATCCATGAAAGAAACATAATAGAGAACCTAATATGATTACAAGTTTCAAATTTTATGAACATTTTTTTACCATTCATTAGTTTAATAAGGAAAAAAGAAAGCAGTATGTGATGGCTATCATAAAAAGCATACTTGATTTTTGAGATAGGATTGCTTTGATCCATAGCTCCAATACCTCATTTTGAGTAGCAGCAAACTCATGATATTTGTATGATTTCATTACAAATGCATGTAGCTTTTCCTAAGTATACCCAATGAACTGGGGATGTAAATTGTTAAACAAATTGGAGCTTATATTACTCTAATTATTATAGGAACATTGTGATATGATTACAAGTTTCAAATTTTATGAATATTTTATCAGCATTCATTAGTTTTATAAGGAAAAAGAAAGTAGTGTATGATAGTTATCATCCAAATCATACCTGATTTCTGAGGCTGTTTTGTATTGATCCATAGCTCCAGGTAATTATAAGTAGTTATACATAAATGTATACAAAGTTATAAACAAATATATATATTTACATATATGTATAGATAGTTACAAATATAGTAATATTTAATTATATAAAGTGTTATATAGTTATACAAATATATATATATATATATATATATATATACACACACACACATAGAGTTAAACATAATGTTGTAGTTTGTTATACATGAAATTATAATTATAGTTACATGTGGGTATACATATAGTTATGCTTATAGTTATGCTTATATTTATACTTGTAGGTATATATATTTTTTCTTATAATTTTATATAATTGTACATATAGTTATGTATAGGTATAGATATAATAAAATACATTTTTATATACGAATATATGCAAATGTATATTAAATATAAGTTGTAAATTATATATTTAAATTAAGTTATGTATAAAGCTTTTATAGTTATACATATATTAAGATATAATTATATATAGTTGTGTTATTATACATATAGTACATATAGCTATAAATATTTTTATATAGTTATACATAAATATATAAAGTTATAAATAAATATAGAAATTTACATATATGTATACATAGTTACAAATATAGCTGTATTTAATTATATAGTGTTATATATTTATATAAATATTTATATATAGTTATACAAATATTTATATATAGTTATACACATATAGTTAAAAACAATGTTGTATGTTGTTACACATGTAATTATACATATAGTCATATGTGGTTATACATATAGTTACACATATAGTTATATTTATACATGTAGCTATATATATTTTTTATTATAATTTTATATATGTATACCTATAGTTATCTATAGGTATATATATGGTAAAATATATTTTTATATACTAATATATAAAAATGTATATTATTTATATGTTGTTAAGTATATTTTTTAATTTTAGTTATGTATAATATTTTATAGTTATATATATAGTCAAAGACAATTATTTATAGTTATATTTTTTTATACCTTTGGGATCCAATGGAAAAAAGACACAAAATAGAAAACAAACAAGCTCGACTTACAATAGATCTGTGCAAATTAAATGAGGTCTTGTATTTCAGGTGTGTAATATATAAATATAAATATAATTTGAATCCCCCTAAACTAGATGATGTCATCAACAAAACAAAACAAAACTCAGACAAAGTAGGCAAAGATTAGATCCACATCCAGATATGTCAACAAAGTTTGTCTCATCCTACTAAAATTATTTATGACTTGCTGGCAATGTAAGTGAAACGCCAATCAAGACCATCATAGAGGCCATCGCCAGAGGTAGCACAGGTGCTTTGTATGTACCAATGGCATTGGCGAAGAGAGTGAAGTCCTAGCTTATCACTAATTTTAGTTGCATTCATAGCATTGGGAAGATCTTGCTTATTGGCAAACACTAGCAAAACTACATCACAAAACTTTTCCTCGTTTAACAACCTATGCGACTTATCTTTAGCTTCAATAACACAATTTCTATCATTGTTGTCCACCACAAATATGAGAAATTGGGTATTTTGGAAGTAATACCTACAGAAAGGGTGAATCTTGTCTTGACTATTAACATCCCACATAGTGAAATTGATGTTTTTGTATTCAATAGTGTCTACATTGAAGACAATAGTAGAAATTATTGTGACAATTTCACCAAGCTTCAACTTATAAAGAATGGTTGTGTTACCACCAGCATCAAGACCTTGCATCAAAATTCACATCTCCTTGTTGGCAAATAGCCTACTAAATAGCTTTGTGAACGTCGACCCCATTTCTTTCACTAATTATATACATAAATATTTATATAAGTAGTTAAAAGTAGTTATACATAAATATATACAAAGTTATAAACAAAAATATATTTAATTATATGAATACAAACATGTATACATAGATACAAATATAGTTATATTTAATTATATAGAGTATTACATGGTTATACAAATATTTATATATAGTAATACATTTATAGTTATAAATATGTATGTAGTTAAAGATATAGTTATATATAACATTTTAATGCTATACATTTAGTAAACTACAATTATATATAGTTATATATAATTATACATATGATATATTTTCTTAAAAATATAGTTATATAGAATTACACATATAGTTATATAATATTATAAAATTAAAAAAATAGTTATATTTAATTATTAATATAGTTATTAATATAGTTATAAAAATAGTTTACATAGTTACAAATATAGTTAAATATAATAATGAAAAGTTTTATATAGTTATACAAATATTTATAAATAGTTATCATATGCTATGATAACAACACGCTATCAAATACCCAATTGAATTAAACCACTATAGAGAAAGAAATTGTATCAATAATATTTTCGTTTGGCAAGTTAATATCATATTTAGTGGGAACCAAAGTCATAGTATATACTAAATATTCTATAATCAAATAGCTCATAGAAAAGAAAGATGTCGGGCAAAGATTTATTTGATAAATTTTACTATTACAATAGTCTGAACTAGATATATTAGATAAGAAATGCACATATAATCAAAATTAAAAATAGCTTATAAAGACTAGAAAAAGAAGATAGAAGAGTTGATGAAAAAGATATTAGATAGATTTTATTATTTGAACAAATTATAATATTGAATAAAAATGTAACTCCATGGTATGTAGTCTAGAATGAACCTTATCATTGCAAGTAGTGCTCTGATCAAATTTTGAGGCAATGTGTTACAGATGGGAGATTAGTAGTATCTTTATATAATGTCACTTTTTGCTCCAACTCTCACGAATTTATGTAATATGTTAATATTTATGTGCTCAAGTATTTTTCTTCTCAAAATTAATGTTGATATTTACATATATATGCATTAATATATATGTGCATATACAGTGCCCTACACACACACACATTTATACATCCATATAAATTACTATACATTATATATCAGCATACACATTTTTGTACTTTTGTATATATTCACACATGTATCTACATTTTCAAAGTAGTGTGCATATACTTGTATGCATGCATATACTACTATAAACCCACACAAACACACACATATACATATATACATAATGTATTTTTAAAGTTACACATGAAACTATTATGTGTGTGTGTGTGTGTAAATGTATTTAAAATTTTTTGATTTGGAAAATTTAATTAAAATAAAAAATTATATTTGGTACACAATGTATAAAATATTGTAAATTTTTATATTTAAAATAAATATTTGTGTGTGTGTGTGTGTGTATGCGTGCGTGTGTGTGTGTGAGAAGCATATTAATGTGTAAAATGATATTATGAATTAAATATATGAGCTTCTATTTTATTCAAATAGTTGTTTTTTAATATTTATATTAAAATAACTATCATTATACTAATATAAATAAATGAAGATGACATATCTATAAATTATTTTATTTTTACAATCATGTTAAAATTGAAAATATAGTCCATAAATAGATAATATTCTTTTTATTTTTCTATATACTTTTTTTATTAAAATATTAATGTCTATGATAAATTTTTACCTTTTATTTATTGTTATTAATAAATTTTTAGAAACTTTAAAATTCAAACAAATATAATATAGTGCATATAAATAAATGTTTTAATGTTTCATAAAAAATCAATTATTTCTTTAATTATGTTCAAACAAAACAGATTACCATATAAATATATGAGTAAATTTTTCTACACTTAATTATTTTTTTATATTTTTTTCAAAATATATAAATGACCATATAAATATATGAATTTGTTTTTTTAAATAATTATTTTTAAATTTTTTTTTCAAATTGAATACATGACAATGTTTTTTTTGTAATTAATAGATACATTTCAAACTTGTTTATTTATAATAAATATAACATATTGCATATTATGAGGTGCAATTTTTATTTTGTAAATAAATTTTATTTTTAAAGTTTTATCTTTGTAAAATGAAACTACATCACAAATATATTTTAAAATTTTTTTATAATATTTATTTCACAGACATATTGTTATTGTTGTTTTTAGTGTTACTCTTAAAGACCTAACCTGATCTAGAATCTTATTTGGGTAAGATTTCTACCTCACATTGGTCTCACTACATCTATTTTAGGTTTGATTTGTTGGGATAATGGTAGAAAGCTGTGTTCAGAGGTTTGAGGATCTAGAAAATGTATAGTTCTTATTAAAATTATCATTTCTAATAATTTTAAAATTTGAGTGTGTACTCTTGCTTTTCAGGCATGCTTTGCATGTGCTTCTTATTAAAGTGGAAAACAATAGTCTTGTTTTGCATTTTTTTCTTTAAATAAAACAATAATTAAAAGAAGGATTTTGCTGGTAGAAGCTGGTGATCACTCCTATTAGGGCTCCTTCATTTTTCGAAGCCTTCATGTTCAATATGATGGTTCATGTTCATGCCGAGGTGGATCATTTTCATTCTTCAGCAATAAATTATCAAGGTGAAGACTTGAGGTGGGTCATTATTTTTTGTTTATGTTTTTTTATCTTAGGAAGGTGTGATACAAAAATATGGCTATGATTTCTTTAATGGTGACAAGAGGAGCTAGGGGAGAGAGGATCATCAATTTCATGAATAGATTATACTTTATGTATTGTCGTTAGATGTATTGATGAAGATGTAATAAAATTTTGTTATGTTTTTGTTTTAACAATGTAATATATAGTATCGAAAAAATTTATTAATTGCTTTTATATTTTGTTAATTATAAATTATGGTTTATAGTTTATGTTTTTATTTAATTTAATATAAAAACTTAAAGATATGTAATCAATTTTTTTGTAAAAAAATAAAATAGTAAAAATAATTTTGGAATGAAAATAGCTAGGGATTTTTCTATAAATCTAAAATAAGATTAAAATTAGCAAGGGAAAAAATAAATTTAGCTAGGGAATTTTATGCCGTTAAAATTTTTTTGATATGGAATTTTTCGAACATTAATTTTTTGTGATGAGCACATTAATTTTGGAAAACTTCAGTCATTAATCCATCGTTATTCTATTTTAGCAACAGCAAATTCCTATTTAGCTAGTAAATATTTCCAAGTTATTTGGGATTTTTTTTGTAGTGATATATATTTGACTATCTACATAATAGTATATCTATCATTCTATTTATCTAACTATTTGTCTATCTTTCTATCTGTCTATATATCTACATATCTATATATCTATCTAAAAATCTATTTTTCTATTTGTCTATCTACCTTTCTATCTTTTTATCTATCTATCTATTTATGTATCTATCTATCTGTCTATCTATATGTAAATCTATCAATCTATATATCTATTTTTCTATTTGTGTATTTATCTATGTCTTTTTGTTTAAATCTCTAATTACCTATTTTATATCTTTGTAATTGTCAAACTATATATCTTTCTATCTATATATCTTTCTAACTATCTAATTTTGTTTCAGTCCATCAGTCTATTAGTCAGTATATATATCTTTCTATCTATATATCTTTCTAACTATCTAATTTTGTTTCAGTCCATCAGTCTATTAGTCAGTATATATATCTTTCTATCTATATATCTATCTATCTATCTACCTAACTATCTGTCTATCTATTTCTCTATCTATTTGCATATCTTTCTATATGTCTATTTGTCTATATATCTATTTTACTAACTATCTAACTATTTATGTATCAATTGAACAATCAATCTAACAGTCTATCTATTTATCTATCATTATATCTATCTTCCTTTCTATCTATCTATCTATCCATCTGTCTGTCTATCTATCTATCTTTCTAGCTATCTATCTACCTATCTATACATCTATCTTTTTGGTTATCGATCGGTCTATTTATCTATCCATATATATTACTATTTGTCTATATGAATATCAGCCTTTATATCCATCTTCCTATCTACCTATTTTTTTTATCTAACTAACTTTATTTTTTCTATATCTAGCTATCTACCTTTCTATCTATCTCTTTCTCTTTCTATAAGTCTATTTGTCTATCTATCTATCTATCTATCTATCTATCTATGTATTTATCTATTTTTCTATCTATATGTCTATAATTATATTTGTCTTTCTATCTATCAATATATCTATCGATTAGCCAATATATATAGCTATCTATCTATCTATCTATTTGTCTATATATCTATTTGTATAACTACCTAACTTTTTAACTATCAATCAGACTATCAGTATATTAGTCTATCTATTTAACATTCTATCAATCTTTTTTTCTCTCTATCTATCTAACTATCTATCTATCAATATGTCTATCTAGATATATATTAATTTGTATATCAGACTATCTATATATCTGTCTATCAATATACCTGTCTTTCTACCTATCTACTTATCAACCTAATTATTTATCTCTCTATCTTTCTATATATCTATTTGTGTATCTATCTATCTATCTATTTTTCTGTTTAACTATTTGTCTATCTATCTATATGACTATCTTTCAATCTATCTATCAGACTATATATCGATATATATATATATATATGTCAAACTATCTATATTTTTATCTTCTTATCCTCCAATCTACTTTTTTGTCTATCTATATATATGTTTATTTGGCATTCTGTAAATCTATCTATCTATCAATTTGGTTAAAAATCAATCAATCAATCAATCTATCTATATATATGATAATATGTCTAAATATCTAATTATATATCTATTTGTCTATCTATCTATCTATTTATCTATTTAACTATTTATATATCTATCTAACTATATAAATGTCTATCTATCATTCTATATTTCTATCAATAAATTTTTCTATTTGTGTATCTATGTATTTGACTATATGTTTATATGTCTATCTGTTTATTAGTTTATCAAACTATATAACTTTCTACCTATCTACCCATCTTTCTCTCTACCTATCTCTATATCTATTTGTGTATTTATCTATGTGTCTATCTGTCTAATTATCTATATATCTATTTTCCTAACTATCTGACTATTTAACTATCAATACAACTACCAGTCTATTAGTAAATCTATGTATCTATTTATCTATCTATATATCTATCTCTTATCAATCTATCCATCTATCTGTCTATCTATATATCTATCTAACTATTTGTCTATTTGTATATCTGCCTTTGTACTCATCTACCTATCTACATATTTGTTGATTAGTCTATCTATCTATCTATCTATATCATTATTTTTTTATCAGTCTATTTTTCAATCTATGTAACTATATATCTATTTATCTATCTATCTATATGTCTCATTATATTTGTCGATCTGTGTGTCAATCAATCAATCTATCTATTCTTCTATCTCTATATCTATCTATCTTTCTTTCTATCTAATTGTCAATATGTCTATTTGTCTAACTATCAATCTATCTAACTCTATAACTATCAATCAAACTATCAGTCTACCTATCTATCTGTTTATCATTCTTCCTATTTATCTAACTAACTAACTAACTATCTATCTATCTATCTAACTAATTAACAAACTATCTATCAATCTATCTTTGTATCAATCTTTTTATTAGGATATTTGTCTTTCTATTTATCTATCTATCAATCTTTCTATCTATCTATCTTTCTTTCTATTTATTTATCTATTTTTATGTCTAACTAACTAACTAACTAACTATCTGTCTATCTATCTATCTACCTTTGTGTCTATTTGTAACTTTAGATACCTATCTATCTACCAATTTATATATATATCTATAAATCTATCTATCTATCTATTTGTCTATCCTATTATCTATTAATCAATCTATCTGTCTATCTATATATTTATATATCTATTTGTTTATCAATCCATCTATCTATTTGTCTATCTATCTATCTTTCCATTTATCATTCAGATGATTTATCTATCTAACTAACTAACTATCTATCTATCTAGCAGCCTATCTTTACATCTATCTATCTATCTGACTATATGTCTATATATATATATATATATATATATGTTAAACTATCTATATTTTTATCTGCTTATCCTCATATCAGCTTTTTTGTCTATATATCTATATGTTTTACTATCAATTTGAATATCAATTTATCTGTCTATTTGTTTAATAGTCTATTTATCTATCTATCTATCTTTCTATCTAGCTATCTATATGTTAATATGTCTAACTCTCTAATTATATATCTATTTTTTGATCTATCTATCTATCTATCTATTAAACTATCAATCTGCCTTTCTAATAATCTATCAATCTGTATAGCTATCAATCTATCTATTTGTCTACCTGTCTATCTATTATTCTATCAATATGTCAATCAATCAATCAATCAATCTGGCTATCTATCTAAATGTCTATTTTTGTATCTATTTATCTATCTGTCTACATATCTATATATCTATCTATATATCAATTTGTCTATTTGTTTATTTTTTTATTTATCTATCTATCTATGTATATTTATCTTTCAATTTCTCTATCAATGTATTTATATTTCTATCTCTATGTCTATCTATATATCTGTCTGTCTATTTGTATGTCTATCTATCTATGTGTCTATGTATATAATAGTATATCTATTTATCTATCTATATATCTATTTATATAAGTTTCTATCTATCTGTCTATCTATTTATCTATCTCTATATCAATCTATCTATCTATTTGTCTATCATTATATTTGTTTATCCATCTATCCGTCTATCTATCTATATGTATATTTGTGTATCTGTGTATCTGTGTATCTATCTATCAGTCTATTTGTCTATCTATCTATGTATCTATCTATCTATGTATCTATCTATATATCTATCTATCTCTCTAACTATTAAATATTATAGACATCTATCCTAGTAGTTCAAATAGGAACCTTATAAATATATCTACAAGATAGCCTTTTACATATATATACAATCAGATGTCCTATCTATCTATCTAAGGCACTTATGGGTAGCAATTACATTGGATTGGAACGGCTTGGGGAATTTACGATACTATCTAAAAAAACTGAAGAGAATAGTTCCTTGGTCTAGTTTGATCAGGGAAACCACAGAAAAGGAATCTGCTAATGAAGGTTACAGATTCGGTCAAGAGGAAGAAATTAAGATTTAAAGTTTAGTTTAAAGTGACTTAGAAGATTTCACAAAAAAATAAAATAAAGTGATTTAGGGAAGCTCAAAACTATGATGTTGTGGATCTAAAATAAAAAGGGCATTGTTTTGGAAAAAGTAATGATACCAAAGTTATATTAAAAATATAAATATGGTCTATGGCATGCTGTATAATTATTTCCATTTATATTTTGTAAATAGAAGTAATATGGTCTATAGAAAAATTTTACATTTTGTAATAAAGATTTTATTTTTTAGTAATACTTTTATATTTATTTTATATATGTTTTATTGTTATTATTTTCATATTTATTATATTATATAATTATTATTTTATAAATAAATGTTTCACAAATAAAAATAACTACTAACTATTATAATACATTACACAAAAGTTAGCATAAATTTACTTCCATTGTTACAAAAACAAAGTTGACAACCAAAGTTTAAATGATTAAATCAATATAAAATATTTTTAAATTCACTTAATTAAAGTTCCGTTAATTGTATGGAAAAAAAATTATAACCAAATGAGAAAAAAAATATTAATAAATAAACTAAAATATTTTTAAATTATTAATTAACTAAAAATTATATCATGCTAATCTTGAATCAAAGCAATATTCATAAAAATAAAAATAACTAAACATTTGCTAAATTTAGTGACATAATAAAATTCAGTCGCAAATTTAGTGACGGAACCAAATTCCATCGCTAAATTAGCGATGGAACAAAGAATATGTCACTATTCCAAACATAATTTTGTTAGCTAAAATTCTAAAAGTTCTTTAGGGATGGAACTGATAATCCATAGCTAATATAATGATGTACCTGATAATCCATCGCTATCTAATAGTCCCCACCAACTTACTGCCTTATAGTGGTGACGAAATATTTTCTGTCTATAAATCGATCACTAAATTTGTTTACATCATGAATCTATCACAAATTTGTAACGGATAAAGTCCGTTGCTAAAATCAATCACTAAATTGGCTATTTTTTTTTGTACTTGACAGAAAAATAGATAGTCAAAAAGAAAGATAAACTAACAAAAAGATAGACTAATAGATAGATAGAAACACAGATTGATAGATGGATTGATATAATGATTGATAGACATATTGATTAACAAATTGATAGATAGATTTATAGAGATATTGAGAGACAAATTGATAGATAGATTGATAATCATATAGATAGATAGATTGATAGATAGAAAGATAGAGAGATAGAAAGATAAACAGATAGAGAGAAAAAGAGATCGACAGGTTATTAGAAAGATAAATTGATAGATAGATAGACATATAGACAGACAGACAGATAGATTGATTGATTGATAGATTGATAAAAAGATATATAGAAAGACAAATAGATAGACAGATAGATAGAGATATAGATATTTAGACAGATTAGATAGCCATATAAATAGAAACAAAGATAATTAGATAGATAGATAAATAGATAGATAGATACATAGATAGATTGACAATTAGATAGGCATAAAGATTTATAGATATATAGATAGATAGATAGATAGACAATTAGATTGATAGATATAAAGACATATATATAAATAGAAAGAAAGATAGATAGATAGATAAAAAGATAGATATATAGATAGATTGATAAATAGAAAGTCAAATAGAATGACAGATAGACAAATAGATAGATAGATAGTCAGATAAATAGACAAAAAGATAGATAGATATAGATAGAGAGATAGATAGAAAAATTGATAGACATATAGATAGTTAGATAGATGGATAGATAGATAGAAAATTAAATATACAGATAGATAGATAGAAACATAGATATAAAAATAAATAGATAAATAGATAGATAGATAGAAGACAGAAAGATAGATAGATCGATATATAGATAAATAGAGATACACACACACACACACACAGATAGATAGATATATAGATAGATAGATAAATAGAAAGATAGATAGTGAGATACATAGACAGATAGATAGATAGAAATATAGATACATAGATAAATAAATAAATAGATAGCTAGGTAGGTAGTTAGATAAATAGATAGATAGACAAAATGGAAAATAGATAGAAAAAAAGTCTAATATACATACATATTGATAGATATATGGACAAACATATGCTTAATTAGACAAACATATAAAATGATAGAAAGAAAAATAGATAGATACACAGATACATAGACCGATAAATAGTTGAATTAATAGAAAGATTGATAAATAGATTGATAGACAAATTGATAAGGATATTGATAAACTAATAGATTAATTGATTTATAGAAACATAGATAGAGAGATAAATAGATAGATAAATAGAGAGATAGATCGATAGATTCTTAGACAAAAATTAAACAAATATATAGACAGAAATATAGATAGATACATAGATAAATAGAAAGACAGACAGACATATAGATAGATAAAGAAATAGATAGACGGATAGATAGGTAGATAGAAAGATAGATAGATAGAAAATACATATACAGACATATAGATTGAAATATAGACAAATAATTAAATAGAAAGATAGACAGATATATATGTATATATATATATAGACAGACAGATAGATAAATAGATAGATAGATAGATAAAAAAAACAGATAGATAGATTGATAGATAAATAGATAGATTGATAAACATATAGATAAATATTTAAATATATAGATTACTATAAATATAGAAAGATATATAGATAGATAGATATATAGATAGAAAAATAGAAAGACAGATAGACAAAAAGATAAATAGATAGACAAATAGATAGACAGATAGACAGATAGATAGATAGATATATATATATATATAAAGATTGATAGATAGACACATATATAGATAGATATATAGATATATAAATAGATAGATTGATAGATAGAAAAACACATCGATACACATAAAGATAGACAAAATGATAAATAGATAAATAGAAAGACAGACAGACTGACAGAGAAATAGATATATAAATAGATAGATAGTAAGAATGATAGATAGATAGAAAAATAAATAGGTAAATAGATAATTAGATAGATAGAAAGATAAAGAAATAGACAGATGGTAAGGAAAATAGATAGTCATAGAGACATATATATAGATAAACACATAGATAGATTGATAGACAGTTAGAAAGATATGAAAAAAAGAAAGATAGAAAAATAAATAGATAGGTTGATAGTTAGATTTATATAAAGAGAGATAGATAGTTATTTAGATAGATAGATGCATAGATTGATAGAAAGATTGATAGATTTATTGGTAAATAGATAGATAGATAGATCTATCGATAGACTGACTGATAGATTGAAAAATAGGCATATAGATAGACATTTAGATAGACATATTGATAGACATATAGATAGATATATAGATAGATAAATACATAGATAGATATATAGATAGATACATAGATAGTTAGACAGAATGATAGATAGACATACAAATAGAAAGATAAATATATAGATAGATTGAAAAATATATAGACAGATAAATAGATAGATAGATAGATAGATATATAGATAGATAGACAGACAGATAAATAGACAAAAACACTGATAGATATATAAACAGATAGATAGATAGATATACAAATAGATAAATACATAGATAGACATGCAAAAATATAGATAGATATATAGATAGATTGATAGATTCAATGGTAGATTGATAGTTAAATAGATCGATAGACAAATAATTAGATAGATAGATAAAAAAATATATACATAGATAAATAGAGAGATAGATTGATAGATTCTTAGACAAAAATTAAACAAATATATAAACATAAATATAGATAGATACATAGATAAATAGAATAACATACAGGTAAATAGATAGATAGATAAAGAAATAGATAGACAGATAGATAGGTAGATAGATAGAAAATATATATACAGACATATAGATTGAAATATAGACAAATAATTAGATAGAAAGGTAAACATATATATATATATATAGACAGACAGATCGATAGATAAATAGATAGATAGATAGATAGACAGATAAAAAGACAGATAGATATAGTGATAGATAAATAGATAGATTGATAGACATATAGATAGATAGATAGATAAATATATATATAACTATAAATATAGAAAGATATATAGATAAACAGATAGATAGATAGACAAAGAGATAAATAGATAGACAAATAGATAGATAGATAGATAGATAGACAGATATATATATATATATATATATATATATATATACATATATATATGTATCTATATATAGATTGATTGAAAGACACATATATAGATATATAGATAGATAGATAGAAAAACATATCGATACACCTAAAGATAAATAAAATGATAAATAGACAAATAGAAAGAAAGAAAGACAGACTGCCAGAGATATAGAAAGAAAGAAAGATAGATAGATAGAAAGAATGATAGATAGATAGATAGATAGATAGACAAATAATTAGGTAAATAGATAATTAGATAGATAGAAATATAAAGAAATAGACAGATGATATGACAAACAGATAGATAGATATACAAATAGATAAATACATAGATAGACATGCAAAAATATAGATAGATATATAGATAGATTGATAGATTAAATGGTAGATTGATAGATAAATAGATCGATAGAAAAATAATTAGATAGATAGATAAAAAATATATAGATAGAAAAATAAATAGGCAAATTGATAAATAGATAGATAGGTAGATAGGTAGATAGACAAACAAACAAATAGATATATAGTAAGACTATCAGATAGATAGATAAAATGATATATAGACAAATAGATAGATAGTTAGATAGACAAATTGAAAGATAAATAGAAAGAAAGATAGATAAACAAATAAATAGTGATTTTGATAGATAAATTTTTTGAAAGATAGAAAGACACATATATTTACAGATAGATAAACATATTGATAGAAAGATTGATAAACAAATTCATACATACTATGATATATAGAATGATAGACAAAATAGATAGATTTATTAAGAGAAACATAGTAAAATTGATTGATTGGTATATACATAGATAGATCGTTAGATTATTAGACAGATAGATAAATAGTTAAATAGAAAGATAATTAGATAGATAAATAGATAGATAGAGAAATATATAGATAGATAGATATACAAATAGAAAGATAGATTCATAGATAGACAAACAGACAGATAGATAAATAAATAAACAATTAGATAGATAGAAAGATAGATAAAAAAATTTAGACAAATAAATAGATTGATAGATTGATAGATAAATAGACACATATATATAAAGATAGGTATATAGATAGATAGATGGACAGATAGATTGGAATATAGATAGACAAATAGATTGATTGTTAGATAGACTTATATATCGATAGATAGATACACAGATAGATAGACAAAAAATAGATAGACAAATAGATAGATAGATAGATAGACAAATAGATAAACAGATAGATAGATAGATAGATAGACAAATAGATTAATTTATACATAGGCATATAGATAGATAGATAGATAGATAGATACGTAGATAGATAGATAGAAATACAATTGGATAGATAGATAGACAAATAGATAGATATAAATATAGATAGATACATAGATAAATAGATAGATAGACAAATAGTAGATAGATAAATAGACAGATAGATAGATGGAAAAATAATCAAATATTTAGATAGATGGATAGATAGATTAACATAAAGATAAATACTAGATAGATAGATAGAAAGAAATATTTACAAATAGATATAGAGATAGACAGATAGATAGATAGACAGACAAATAGAAAGATAGTTAAATACTTAGATAGATAGACAATTAGATTGACAGATTGATAGAATGATTGATAGACAGATATATATATATATATAGATGGATGGACATATTGATATAATGAAAGATAAACACATAGATAGATAGTTAGATAAATAGATAGATAGGTAGATACATAGAACAATAGATAGCTGATAGATACATTGATTGATACAAAAATAGTTAGAAATATAAATAGAAAGACAATTAGATAGATAGATAGATAAACAGATTGATAGATAAAACTATAGACAATTAGATAGAGACATAGATAGACTAATAGATAGATATATAGATAGATAGTTAAATAGATAGATAGATAAATAGATAGATTAATAGTTACATAGATAGACAAATAGATAGGCAGATTTATAAAAAAATAGATAGATAGACACATAGAAAGACAAATAGACAGATAGATAGACAGATATATAGATATAAAGATATATAGATTTATAGACATATAGATAGACAAATAGTTAAATAGATATATAAATAGATAAATAAATTGATAAATAGATTGATATATTGATAAATAGAAATATAGATAGATAGATAGATATAAACATATGCAAATAAATCGACAGATAAAGAGACATATAATAGATACATTGATAGATGTGTTCAGATATAGCTTGATAGATAGATTGAAAGATATATTGATTGATAGATTTATAGACAAATTGATAGATAGATAGGTAGGCATATAGATAGAAAATTAGATAGATAGATAGACAAATAGATAGATAGATAAAAAGATAGATAGATATATATAAACATATATTAAGACAAATAAATAAATTAATAGATAATCAGATTACTAGATAGATAGATAGAAAGAATATTAAATAGATAGATTTACAATAGTTAGACAAAAGATAGACATCTAGATATAATGAAAAATAATACATTAATAGATAGATAGATAGATATATAGATAGACTGATGGATATATTGATATTTTGAAATATAGACAGATAGATAAATAGATAGAGAGAGAGAGATAGATATATAGAGAGATAGATAGACACATAGATAGACATATAGATAGATAGATAGACACATAGATATATAGATAGATAACAAAAAATATAGATAGAAAGATAGACAGATAGATAAACATATAGATATACATATAACAAGACAGATATATCGACAAACAGATAAAAAGGTAGACAGATAGATAGATAGCTAGCTAGCTAAATAGACAGATATATATACATATAGATTGATAAAATTATAAACAAATAGATAGAGAGATAAATAGATAGATAGATAGGTAGATAAACTTATACATAAATAGATAGATAGAAAGATAGGTAGACAGGTAGATTGAGAGATAGATATATAGATAAGTAGATAGATAGAGAGATAGACACACATATAGAAATATATAAATTAAAAAAGATAGATAGATAGATAGATAGATTGATAAATATATTTTTAGATATAAAGATAGATAGATAGATAGATTGATTGATAGAAAGATTGATAGACGAATTGGTAGAAAGATTGATAGATGAATTGGCAAAATGATTGATAGATAAATTGATAGATAGATTGATAGACAAATAGTTCAATTATAGATAGATAGATACAAATATAATGATTTATAGATTGAGAGATTATTAGACAGATAGATACATACATACATAGACATATACATAGATAGATAGATATAAAGATTTTAAGATAAATAGATAGATAAACAAATAGATAGACCAATAGATATATATAAATATAGATAAATAGATAGATAAAAGATAGATAAATAGATAGATATATATATATATATATATATATATACAGATAGATAGATAGATAGATATACATATATATTAGATAGATATATAGATAGATTGATTTATTGATATATAGATTTACATATAGATACACAGTTCGATAGACATATAGATAGACAAATAGATATATCAATTGATTGACATATAGATAGACAGACATAAATAGATAGATAAAAAGATAGAAAGATAGATAGATAGTTAGACATATAGATAGATATATATATAGGCAAATAGATAGATAGATAGATTTATTAACATATATATAGACAAATAGATGGATATATAGCCACACAGAAAGATAGACAAATAGATGGATAGACATACAAATAGATATACAGTCACACAAACAAACAGACAAATAGATAGATAGATATAAAGATTGATAGATTATTAAACAGATAGAAAGATAGATACATATATAGAAACATAAAGAGATAGATTGATTGATTGAAAGATACAGAAATAGATATATAGATAGAAAGATAGATAGACACTTAGATAGATAGATTGACAAATAGATTGACAAATATATAGATAAAAATATAGATAATAGATGGATAAATGATAGATGAATCGATAGACTAGAAAGAAAGATTGACTGATACATAGATAGATAGACTGGATATATTAGATAGATATATAGATATACAGATAGATTGATTGATAGATTGACATATAGATAGACAAATCGATAGACATATAGATTATCAGATAGATAGATTAATATATTGACATAAAGATAGACATGTCGTTAGACATATATATAGACAAATAGATAAATAGATAGATAAACAGAAAGATGGATAGAAAGATAAATAGACTTATAGATTGATAAATAGAAATATAGATAGACATATGATAGATTAATAAATAGATATAGATAGACATAAAAATATACAAATAGATAAACAGATAGATTGATAGAATGATAGATAAATAATAGATTTATAAACAGACACATAGATAAACAAATATATAGATAGTCAAGATGATATACAAAAAGAAAGATTGGTAGATAGATAGATAGATAAATTTATAGATAGATAGATAGATAGATAGATAGATCCACATATATAGAGATAGACTGATAGTTAGATAGATAGATTGACGAGTAGACAAACACAAAGATAGATAGATATATATAGATACACAAATAGATAGATAGATAAATTAATTGATTAATAGACAGTTGGAAAGCCAGATCGAGAGATATATTGATAGATAGATTTATAAAGAGATTGATAGCCAGATTGATAATTAGATAGATAGATAGATTGACATAAAGATAGATAGATAAATAGATACATAGATATATAAACAAATAGATACATAGATTAATAGATAGATCGATAGACAGATTCAAAGACAGATAGATAATCATATAGATAGATAGTTTGAGATAGAAATTTAGATAGATAGAAAGATAGAAAGATAGAAGTATAGATTGATAGAAAGAAATATTGTTAGAAA
>JAREIK010003422.1:210663-311667 GCA_029783825.1 Sapria himalayana | reverse complement strand
TAAAAAATAAAAAAATAAAAAATAAAAAATAAAAAAATAAAAAAATAAAAAAATAAAAACAACAAATATATATTCAAAAACACTATAGCATGAGAGGTATATTATTTTGGAAAATAGTATGCTCGATTTGTAACAATATAATATTTATATAAATATTAAAAACGCATAACATTATATATTAATATTTATATATTTATATAATCTTATGACATTATATATAAATGTTTATACTTTAATATATAAAAATTATTAGCATTATATATAAACATGATATGTTTATATAAACATATAAAATTATTTATAAATATTTATACATATGTGTTGATGTTTATAAATATTTATACAACATTTACATAATATTATCCATTTATATAATTGTTTATATAACATTTATATAACATATAAAATGTTTATACACATTTATAAACATTTATATAACATATAAATTTTTATATAACTATATAATATTTATAATGTGTATATAAATGTGATATATAAACTATATAATATATATATAAGTGTTACATGTGTGTGTGTGTGTGTGTGTGTGTGTGTGTGTGTGTGTAATATTTATAAAAATATTGTAAACACAGCATTATATTTATTCAATTAAACATTTATATAATCATATGCCATTATATATAAAAGTTTATACATTAATATAAATATGCAACTGAGAGAATAGTGATGTGCAATATGATGCTTTTATTCATACACAAGAGATTATCTCTATAATGTATATATTATATGAAAAAATGATATATCATAGAAAAATATTAGTAGTTTTATCTATGAATGAAGCCGATAGTATTATTGGGTATTGAGAAAGATAATTCAATTATCATTGTCATTTAGGAGTCATTATAGAGCTGCTCTATAGTGATGTTTACTTTAAAAAGTAAACAAATCTTTTTTTATATTTTGTTGTTGATACTTCTCATTTGTTATGTACTATAGTTTTCATAACTCATTTTTTTTACTTTGATGTATGATTATTAATTCAGAAGTTAATAAACATTGTATAGAAAATTATTATTTGCATACTATTTTGTTCTCGTTTATTAAAAATATTGAAATAGCTACTAAAAATTTATATAAAATAATTTGTTATTAAAAATATACAAGTTTAAATTTGGGTGCTTTTGTATTTTTTTTTATTTTTTGATTTATGTCTAGTCGTATTTTTTTGAGTTATATTTTTAAGTAATTAATTTTTAATTTTATTTTTTTGGATAATGTTAATATTATATATTTTTATTTTTATGGTCAGATATATTATTAGTTATTTGAATATTATTGATATGTTACTTATTCATTATTTACTTGGTTATTTATTTTTTGTTTAATTGAGATGTTATAAATTCTGTATGATTATATATTTATACAATTTATCAATGGTTTTATGAAATAATATATTTTTTAATAAATGAAATTATATGAAAATTTAATTACCAATTAATAATGTTCATGGTTATTAGTATTATTATTTATTGTTTCCATTGTTATAACCATAAATTATTTTTTTTTATTTCTGAAATTTATTTAATTAATTTATAAATAATATTATAAAAAATAACCATAAAAATTTCATATACTATTAACCATAAATTTATTTATGAAATATAATTAATAGTTAAATATAATAAATTTTGTTTTCTAATATTTTTTATCTCTAACCCATCTCTCCCCCATCTGGCCGTCTCTATGTAATTAGGTCAGTTCACTTCCTAAAAAACCTTCGACTATTAGACCACACTATCATTCTAACATTGTTTCCAAATACCGTACCGAACAAAGAACATCTCTCAAAACACATAGTCATCACAACATTATTTCAAAGAACCGTATCAAACAAAGAACATCTCTCTCTCTCTCTCTGTGCTGGCACGGCATGCCGGCACGGGTTCGTTCCGTGTCGGTTTCACTCGAGCAGTCGAGCGAGCCTGCTGCCTACATGGCACAGGCTGCCCCGCCAAAGACCCACGCGGCACCCGGCCCCTCCCGCAAAAAAGACCGTGGGTCGGTTCTGATTGGACCCGACCCTCGGTCCCACTTCCACGAGGCCCTTTGCCTCGAACCGACCCAGAATAGCTCCCCTATCCTATTCACCCAAATCCCCAACGGGAAAAAAAATAAAAAATACTAATAATATATATTTTCAGCCGTTGGATCCGCCTCCAACGGCTTGGGGGCAGAATCCAACTGTCCTCATGATTCTGCCCCCTAAATAATTAATAAAAATTCAAAAAAATATAAAAAAATATCTTTTTTTATCAAAAATTAATATCTTTAATCTATAAATTCTACCCCCTCCCGTTAACTTTTATGTTTTTCGAAAACATAAATTCTCTCAAATCTTTCTCTTTCTCTCTCAAAAACCTCGCTTCTCTCTCTCGGGCCTCGTGATTTTGGCATTCGACTTGGATATTCGTGTAACTCGACTTGAGTTTTGAAAATTAGAGCTAGAGGTGTCAAACGGGCCGGCCCAGCACGGCACGGCCCGTTTTTCACGTGCCCAGCCGTGCTACCGTGCCGTGCCGTGCCCGGCACGGCACGGTTTTTTAAATTCGGGCACGGCACGGCCCGTGGGCACGGCAAGGCCGTGCCGTGCCATGCCGGCCCGCTCGGGCACGAGCGCACGGCAAGGCAGGGCAGGCGGGTCGGGGCAGGTCAGGTCTGTTTGGACCCGACCCGCGGTCTTTTTACCGGGGGCGGGGCCCGGTTGGGTCACGAGTCACGACTCACGACGCTGGCACGCGTGCCGGCGTGCCGTGCCAAGGCACGAGCCGTGCCGGGCCAGGCACGGCATGGCTCGTGCCAGGCACGGCACGACACGTGCTTTGTTCGCCCGGGCACGGCACGGGCCCGGGCACGTTTTTTGATCGTGTCGGGCCGGCCCAGGCACGGCCGAACCGTGCCGTGCCTCGTGCTGGGCCGGGCTGGGCCGGCCCGTTTGACACCTCTAATTAGAGCTTGACTGTAGTGCACCGTGCACGTGACCGACCTCACTGCTTTCACTGGGTAATTTATTTTACGGTTTTTTTACTTTCTCTCTCTATAGTTTCTCTCTCTAGACCAAAATTAGAAAAAATAAAAATCATAAAAAATGACAAATACACATGACACATATTTAAATTTAGAAAATGAAAATATTACACAGAGGTCTGAGGCTGCTGAAACTTTGGTTTCTCCAGTCGTCTCAACCCAAACTTCTAAACAACAAAAAACTAGGAAGACTTATGTAGTTTCGACTCATTTTAAAATAATAACGCAAAAAAAATGGTTGGGGTGAGGAACAAGAAATGACATAGTGCAAATATTGTATGAGACTTTTAACATGTAAGAGTTCGTTTGGGACTGGGCACCTAAAAAGACATACTGAATTATGCACAAAAAAACGTGGCCCATTAGATCCTAGGTAAACCCAACTTGGCACTGCATTTTTTGAGACTGGATCGAGTTTAGTCTCAATGTTTACTCCCTTCATATACTCCATCGAGATGGGTAGGGACGACATGGTCATGCTTATCACATTAATGGGTCTTCCGATCAGATTTTCGGAAGATCCATGGGTAGTGCGCATCATGCAGACATATTTTCAGCTTGCCTATCGTAGGATTCCTAGGTCCACATCAAGGAATGACATACTAAAGATATATAAGTTAGAAAAACAAAAAATAATTAAGGAATTTATGGCATATAGTGGAGTGGTGTCCGTGACGTCTGATATATGGACAAGTCACGATGAATCTTTTTATGCATGTCTCATGAGCCACTATGTAGATTCTAACTGGACAATCAATAAAAAAATTTTAGGATTCACTAAGATTCTTCATCCTCATGATGGCCCGGCCATTTTTGAGTGTATGATGAAAATCTTTAGGGAATATAAAATTCAAAATAAAATTTTTAGTGTCACATTCGATAACGCATCTAATAATCGATTAGCGATCAATATATTTGTTAGGAATATTAGAGACTCACCATTAGGAGAGATCTTTCATGTCAGATGCATGTGTCACGTGATTAACCTGAATGTTCATGCGGGTATGAAGGTGTGTTCCCCTGTGTTGGATAATATATGTAATGCACTAAAATATATTCGCACTCCTCACAGACAACAAGAGTTTGATAGTCTCTGTTTGTCTGCGAATCTTAAGAAGAAGAAATTCCAATCGAATGTGAGATATCGTTGGAATTACACGTACCTGATGTTAGAATCATGTGTTGGATACGAACACGTGATATCCAATTACGTCAATAGTAAGAGTAACAACTAACAAACTTATTATTGACGACACTGACTGGGCTTCAAGAATTTCATTTATGAAATTTCTGAAGATATTTTATGACACTACGAACATGTGTTCCTCGGTTTATATGCTCACCACTTGCATTGCACTCCATTGCATATGCAAGATTAGTAGCATGTTTAGGAAGTATTGAGCTGACCCGACGCTTAGCCATATGGTTGCATAGATGGAGACCAAGTACTTGAAGTACTGGTCCACCGTTCCATCTCTTTATTGCTTCGCTGCATGCATGGACCCTAGGGTTAAGGTGGAAGGGGTAGAAAATACCCTGACTTACATTTCTTCGTGCATGAACCTGGAAGACCCACCTGAAGGGTTCATTCACGAGAAGTTGACTGACATGTTCACATACTACGATAATAGGTATGGTGGTGGTGGTGGTGAGACTGTGATTACGGACATTGATACCTTATTCGGAGATGACGATTTTTCCATTCAACTAGCGAGGGGGAAACGTAGTGGTGGACCATCACATAGGAGCGAGCTGTCTCGGTACTTAGATACCGATTACTGCTCAATCCAATCATATTCTGATACTAAGAATCTTAATTTATTACAGTGGTGGAAATCATATGAGTCCACCTTTCTCATGCCATCTAGGATGGCACGGGATCTACTGACTCCTCCGTTGTCGAGCGTTGCATCGGAGTCTTCTTTTTCTGTTGCAGTGAATGTGATTTCGGATAGGAGATCGAGATTACGTCCAGATATGGTTGAGTCCTTGGCTTGTTTGAAGGATTGGGAGGATTCGAGGTTTAGCATCTATGATCGTGTGGAGCTAGGACTGGGACAGGCACTGCAGTCGCATTCACATACACTACGATGGCGGAGGAGTTGATTGCCGATGATGATGATCCATATGATACTGATCTTGATGTTGCGGCTGATAATTCTCATGATATGCCGATTGATGATTGATGATGATGTACTGTTTTTTGTTTTCGATGTTTTTTTATTGATTGTATGCTTTGTTTGTACGTTGTGTTGAAACTATAATTTGTTTTGTTCGGACCTTGGGTTTCAAAAGGATGATTGGTAATTTTTCATTTGTGTTGTTTATATATTTTTTAATTTTTATTTTTACTAACATAATGTATTGATTTATTTTTTTTGTTTTAATTTTTCTTTTAAAAATTAATAACTATATTATATAATTAATAATTATAATAAAATTTAAACTAATTTGATATTACAAAAAAATTTAAACTTTGTTTTTTTAATTAATTTTTAATTTTAACTTTTTTAAAAATATAAATATATAATACTATACAATATCTAAAATTTTAAATATTTTAAAATATTAAAAAAAAAATTTTTTTTTCTGCCTCTCGGGCCTTGCACGGCACGGCTTGCCGTGCCGGGCACGGCTTTTTTAAACCGTGCCGGGCCGGGCACGGCACGGCACTGTAAACATGACGTGCCCGGCCTGGTATCTACCGACAATACATAAAGTATAATCTATTTATGTATTGACGTTGCTTTCTTTCTCTCTATTCCTTCGAACACCAACATTCTACTATGACAAAGATGTCTAAGTCACAGTGCATCATGTCTAGTGAAATTTTTTTTCACTTATACAATCTTCGTATGTGGAATAATGCGATACCATATCTATAAGAAATTTAAACCACTCAATCAAATCAAAAAAAATAAAAAAAAGATATGTTTTAATAAATATATAATACTACAGTATATATGTACATATATATTAGCATTTAATTGGTACATATATTATTGCAGTATAGGCACATATAAACTGTAGTATTATGTGTACATATATACTCAGTAGAAATATACTTAGTATATATGTACATAAAATACTATAGTATTATACTTACGTATATACTGAGTATATACATATGTATATACCACTTTTTTTGTTATTGCTATTGCTTCCGCTACCACTGCCACTTCTACTACTACTGCCACCGCTACCGCTACTACTGCCACTACCACCTATGTTGTTGCTAATAATAAAAGTAGGGTGGGCGATGATGCTCGACTGATGAACTTGAGATTGAGCGAGTTTTTGACGAGGATGGAAGCTGCTTCTCCCAAAATAGGACCCGATATTCCTCATAATTAATTAAATTTTCATCAACGTCTACATCCCCACTTATATCAATCTCAAAAGATGTGACTAAAAGGACGTCTTCGTTCCCCACCACAGCTTCAATTAAAACATTTTTGTCATCATTTTGAAAAGCTGGTTCTATTAAATCAGTACTTGGTGATGCGGGGATGCCAATTTGAGCCCTTACTTTTATCTTGCACAATACTTTCAAATCCTTTCTAGGACCGGTCCGACCCGAATATTCACAATAATAAACTTGTGCTGCTTGTACTACTAAGATAAAAGGTTCATATTTGTTGAATCATTTTTTATAGGGCACATCGACAAGTTTATATCGAGGATGGACAACAATACCAACATGTGGTGTTGGATCGAACAATTAACATTTGAATAACATAGTTTTTTTAACTGGGAGGGTATTAAATTCTAACTTGATCACTTCGACCAGAGTCCCGTAATAGTCATATTCAGTTTCATTATATACGGATCTTTTAATGCATACCCCCGTATTATCTGTTGCCTATTATCTACGTTATAATTTAGTGTGAAATTTAAAACTATTCACACATTAACCATTATTCATTTTAATCTCTCTTAAGGAACCTCGTGCTATACTTTGAAGATAATAATTGGAAATTTTATTTGCACGATTATAAAAATATAATCAAAATTAAGTGGATTGTTTAGATTACAATTATAAATTTTTATTAGAACAATACAATTATTTTGAGTTTTTTATTATAAGTAAATATACGTGTTTTTCAAAAAATGATGAAAAGACTTTATCCGTCACAGCATTGATTGCTTCTTCATTTATGTTTGGAAACTCTTTACATTTATCTGTAACAAAATTAATAAAAAAAAGAAATTAAAAATATTTGATATATTGATAGGAAATAGTAAATTATAATGCATAATAGATGTCATTTGACAATTATGAAATACTTACTCAATGAATGGTAGAACCTTTGGACAATTCATTAGGGCATATAGATGAGGTGCAGTATATTCATAGTCTACTAGTTAGATTTTCCTTTAAGCACCAATTGCTTTACCCGGAGGCTTGAAAATTTTAAATATATCATTATCCACATTGTCATTAAGATAAACCTCATTCCGCTTTTCATTAAGTGGAAGTGTTGGTTCTCCTTCTTTGAAATAGAATGATGCAAATTTTGCTGCCTCATCCATAATATAACTTATTGATATAGAAGCTTCAACTTATGCCTTATTCATTATTTTATGCTTTATTTTCGTCAAGTATCTGCAAAAAAGATTATTGAAAATTACAAGTCACTTGTGTGTGTGTGTGTGTGTGTGTATGAAAAGAACTGGTTTAGCAAATTAATATTACATTTCTAGATGATACATCCAACGAAAATAGACAAGACTAGCAATCCTTGCTTTGTAAGCAAAGTGCACTGGAAAATGTTTTATTGAGTCAAAAATACTAGGAGGAAAGATTTTCTCAAGATTGCATAAGATAACAAGAATTTGTACATCCAAATTTCTCAACTCCTCATTAGTCAATGAAGAAGAACTCAATTTCTTGAAGAATAAAGAAATCTCAGTTATCGGCTCTCAAATTCTATTTGGTAGGAATTGTCAGAGAGCAATTGGTAACAATATTTGCAAGAATACATCACAATCATAACTCTTAATGCCAAACATATTAAGTTTTTTTGAATCCACACATCTCTCCAGATTGAAAGCATCCACACATTTGGAAATCTAAGTTTTTTTACCCACTCCAACACAACCTTCTTCAATGATCTATTCTGAACAAATGGAACATCAAGGTATTTATTGGCGACAAGATTTTTTGTAAATTATGGATGACAACAATATTTATTCAACTCATCTCTTGACTTGTATATGTCCTTAGTTTTCCATGGAATGTTAAATAATGTATTGAAAATATTGTCAACGACATTCTTCTCGATATGCATATCATCAAGATTGTGCCAGAACAAGTGTTAATGCCAGTTGGGCAAATCCAAGAAAATACTTCTTTATTTGACCCAAAATTCTTAGATATAGCTGCATTCACAACCTTAGCATCAACATCTATCACCTTCTTCAACCCTCTATTATTCAATTCCTATAGAATATCATCCCCAGATCTAACCCCAGAAATTGTTTAGTAACCTTTCTATTCTGAATGAAGTCTTTGGAGTTACGTCGATATGGATGATTAATAAACAAAAGCTTTCGATGATTGTCGAACCACAACTATTTTTCACTCTTAGTTAATCTAAAAGTATCAAAATATTCCATACAAAGCAAACATGTCAACATACTAGTTGTACTCTACCCAAATATCATAGAATATGCTGGAAAGTCATTCATGGTTCACATGAGGGCAACGTGCATCTAAAAATTTTGCCATTTAGAAATATCTTATGTTTGAATCCCAACACCCCAAAGATTTTTCAACTCTGCTATCAATGGCTACATGAAAATATCTATCTTCCCCTTTGGATTCGTAGGCCCCAGCACTACCACAGTCGAAAACATAAATTCCTCTTTCGTACATAAGTCTGGAGAAAAATTATACGGGATCACCACCATGAGCCACAAAGAATATTGCTGTTCAGATTGACTAAATGTTTGAAAACCATCAGCAAATAAACCCAGCCTAATATTTTGAACTTCAGAAAAAAAATCATGAAAACACCCATTGAAATTTTTCCAAGCAGGTGCATCAAAAGGGTGACACATCTTACCATCCTCCATATGATGCTCTGAATGCCACCTCATTTCATTAGCTATTGTGGTTGATGGATACAATTTCTACTACCAAGGTGTTATTGGGAAATAGTGCATATTCTTATATGACACCTTCAACTTAAATATATACAATCGATTTTTAGAATCCCTAATCTTTTGCTTGCACCGAGCATGCTCACATATTTTATGACTGTTAAGGTCACTATCATCACCCTAGTATATCATACAGTTGTTCACAGATCAATGAATGAGCTATACGGTTAATCCCAAGCCCCTAACTAACATCTTCGTGCTGTAGAAATCCAATGGCATCAGATTATCTTATGACAACAATTTTTGAATGAATTTAGATATATCATCAAACCATGCATGTGAACACATATGTCTGCACTTTATTTCTAACATCTTCATGGCTGTAGAAAGTTGAGTATGCTTAGAATTTCCCTCATATATAGGTTTGTCTCAAGCTATAATCATATCATAGAAATTCCTTGCCTCAGCATTGGGTTCCTCTTTCGGGTTGAATTCAAGATAATAAGCATTGGGTTCCTCTTTCGGGTTGAAGGAGGCATTACAGGGCAGAACAGCCATGGATGAGTTCCTGAAGTTATACACAAAGATATTCCAAGCCAACTCATTAATCAAGCAAGGAGAATCAAAGATCTTCTTGCTAATTTGGTTTGTGCAGGGAAAGGCGGGTAAAGGGCTCATTTATGGTTTCTAGAAGTGCTCAAAGACATTTGCTAGAGAAAAGGTGTTCTCGACTAAAGGAGGAATGAGATGATTAAAGACTCAAGCTTGCTGGAAAATTACGTAGTGCGAATTAAAGATGCAGATTTAAAGGATTCAAGTTACTAGAGAAAATATAGAAATATAAAAAGAAGCAAGTAAAAGTTCATTTCACAGATGGAGATATTGGGAAAGCAAGACAATGAATAAGCTACCATCACAAAGCTAGCCATTAACACTCAGAATGAAGAGTTTCTCTATTAACCTTTTATATATATTATTAGATATATTTCTGTAAGGGTAGATGGAAATGTAATTTATCTTTTTATTTGAAGAATGGGTGTAAAAAGGGTTAAGGGTAGATGATAGTTTGTATTAAGGGTATTCCTCCGCCAAAAGAGAGGGTTATTATTAATAAAATTAAACTTTATAAAATAAAAAAAAGCATCAAAAACCATGTTATAGTATGTAGTGTGATTAATATTATCCGAGACCATCTGATCAGTTTCACTTACTGACATCCATACTAAACTCATACACCATTGTTGGACTTGCTTCTCACCATGATATATCCAAACATAGTAATCTGCCATAAAACTATTTCTATACAAATGCATCTTCCCAGTCTCAATATTCAAAAACTCTTTATAATAACATTTAACTAAAGTGCAAGGACACCAGATATCTTACCACCATTCACACACTTAGGATGTCTCAGAGAAAGCTCAACAAATTTATCAACTTTATCTCCCAATTCATTAGATAACATCCTTTGATTATTAGACCCTTGTAAATCCACTCATGATCATCTTACATGACTAGTTAAAAAAATCATTTTATTTAACAAATGCAATTGTCTCTAATTATAGTTATATATATTTATATAGCCATTTATTTAGATATACAAATATTTATATATAGTTATACACAAATAGTTTAAAATAATGTTGTATGTGATTATACATATAATTATAAATATAGGTAATGTGATTATACATATAGTTACACATATAGTTAAACGTATATTTATACATGTAGGCTTATAGATTTGTTCATTTAATTTTATATATTTATAGATATAGTAATGTATAGGTATAAATATAGTAAAATACTTTTTTATATACTACTATATATATATATATATATATATATATATATATATTAAATATAAGCTGTAAATTTAATATTTAAATATAATTATTCATTAACCTTTTAAAGTTATACACATGGTAAGATACAATTATTTATAGTTATATATTATTTTACATATAATATATATAGTTATAAATAGTTATGTATAATAAAACATATAGTTATATATAGATATATTAATACAAGTAGTTATAAGTGGTTATACATAAATATAAATAATGTTATAAAAAATATTCTGTTTTAATTATTTTAATACATAAATGTATATATAGTTACCAATATAGTTAATATAATTATATAGACATTTATTTAGTTATACAAATATTTATATATAGTTATACACATATAGTTTAAACTAATGTTGTTTATTGTTATACATGTATTTATAAATATACTTAAATGTGGTTATACATTTAGTTGCACATATAGTTAAATGTATATTTATACATGTATGGTTATATATTTGTTAATTTAATTTTATATATTTATACACATAGTAATGTATAGGTATAGATATACTAAAATACGTTTTATATACTACTATATATAAAAATATATTAAATATAAGTTGTAAATTTAATATTTAAATATAATTATGCATAAAACTTTTAAAGTTATACACATAGTAAGATATAATTATTTATAGTTATATATTATTTTACATATAATATATATAGTTATAAATAGTTATATATAATTAAACATATAGTTATATATAGATATATTCATACAAGTAGTTATAAGTAGTTATACATAAATATAAACAACATTATAACAATGTTTTTGCTTTAATTATATTAATAGATAAATGTATATATAGTTACAAATATAATTATGTATAATTATATATACATTTATTTAGTTATACAAATATTTATATATAGTTATACTCATATATTCTAAAATAATGTTGTATGTTGTTATACATGTAATTATAAACATTACAAGGAAATGTTCATTTTGCTAAGGAATTTTAGTTAGGGATCAATCCGTAGCTAAATTACGAGGGATCATCTAGGGAATAGCAAAGGATTTATGATTTTTCTTTGAAATAAAAATTTGCAACTGATTAGTGATGGAAAACTTTTTGTCAATTCCGCTTATGAAAAGCTAGGAATTTAGCGATGAATTTAGCTAAGGATTAGCGACGTCAAATTATCGAAAATTCCACTCAAGAAAAGTGAGGAATTTAGTGGCAGATCAGGAATGGAAAACTTTCGTAAATTCCGTTCAAAAAAAGCAAGGAATTTAGAGATGGATTTTGCGACGGATTAGCCACGAAACTTTTCGTAAATTCTAGTCAAGAAAAGCATGAAATTTAGCTACGGATTTAACGACATAATTTCTCTAATTAATAAAATCTAGAATTTAGTGATGGAATTTGTGATGGATTTTCTATAGCTAATAAAATCTAGAATTTAGCAACGGATTTAGCAAATGATTTTTCCTAGTTAATAAAATCCATAATTTAGTGACAGATTTAGTGAGAGTTTTTTTCTAGCTAATAAAATCCATAATTTAGTGACGAATTTATGGACGAATTTTCCCTAGCTAATAAAATCTCTAATTTGGCGACGAATTTATTGACGGATTTTCTCTAGCTAATATAATTCAGAATTTAGCGATAAATTTAACGGCGGAATATTCCTAGCTAATGAGATCTATAATTTAGCGACATATTTAGCGATGGATTTTCTCCAGCTAATAAAATCATGAATATATCTATAAATTTTGAGACAAATTTTCCTAGCTATTAAAATCTAGAATTTGGCTATAGATTTAACGATGGAATTTCCCTAGTTATTTACATCAGGAACATGGCGATGGATTTTAACAATAGAATTTCCCTAGCTAATTATACCCCAAAATATTGCGACAGATTTAGCAACAGAATTTCCATAACTAATTACATACTGAAAATAGCGATTGATTATAGCAACATAACTTCCTTAGCCAATACTTCCTAAATATAGTGATGGATTTTTATGACAGATTTTCCCTAGCTAATTAAATCTGGAATATATCATTAGATCTAGCGACAGAACTTCCCTAGTTAATTAAATCCAAAATATAGCAAAGGATTTAGTGACTCAACTTTCCTATCTAATTAAATCCCGAACATAGTGGTGGAATTTCTCTAGCCAATATTTAATTTTTTAATTTTTTAAAATTTTTTATTAGTTTTAATATTTTAATTAATCTTGTTTATTAAATATATGTTAATGATCTATATATGATCAATCTTTGAAGGATACATTCTCCTCATAAAATCATAAAAAATTGATATTCTAAATAAATAATTTAAAAATATAAAAATAAAAAAAATATATTAATAAGGGCTAAAATAACTTTTGTTATGATGTATTAATTTTTTAAAAAATTAAACAAAAAATTTTTCAAAAATTTTTAATTAAGAAACTAAATAATTTGTATTAAAGTATCATTAAATAATAAATTCAATAAGTATACTAATTTCGATATTTTAAAAATTAAATTAATAGTAAAATTTCTACTAATATAAATGTAAATTAATTAATTATATGATAAAATAGAAAATATTTTCAAAAATATTTGAATTGACAAATAAACTAGTAAATATTAATATCTTTATAAGTATAAATAAAATTTATGATTATAAAAAACTTTTAAAAAAATGAATACTAAATATTTTGAAAATCTGGAAATATAATAAAATTTTCAATAAAGTTAAAAGAAAATAAATTACTATTTTATAAATAAATACATATATGCTTGCTTCTACCAAAATTTATACAAATTAAATAATTGAGTAATATTTTTACAATTAACTTTTAACATTTATTATTTTTATTAAAATAATAAATATATCTTTTTTTAATTATCTTCTCACTTTATGTAAATTTTTGAATTTTAAAAATTATTAATGATATAAATAATATCAAATTTTATGTCTTTAAATTATTTCATATTATCTTTGTAGAAATTAATATGAATTCTTAAAAAATTATAACCATAAAATATTAATTTTTATATATTTTTTAACATTAAGAGTATTTTATAACTTTTAGGTGAGTGGCTAGAAGACAAATCATCTTTTCATTTATGCCTTATTATATGAAGTTTGTTAATTTTGTACCTATTGATATTTTTTTATATGGCTAAACATATTTTTTTATTGTTTATATATTTATTGTTTAATTAATATTATAATAAAAAATTGTAAAGTTTTTGTTTTTCATTTGTACCTTGATACACGCACATTAATTTTGATGAAAATATTTTAATTGTAAATAAAATTAATGAGTATTTTTGTAATATATATATATATATATATATATATTGTTTATTTAATGTTTTAATAATTAAAAATATAAATATTTTTCTAAATATACATTCTGTCTCTCGATTCCAAAGCATCTCTATCACTTGAACCGAATTCCTCTGCATTCCACCATCTATCTATTGATGCCGAGACAACAAAATTTAATCGATGTTTTTGTTTTAATTTGTTATTGATTGGAGGTATGTTTTATATTTTTATTCTTCATCGATTATATTGGATTGCTTAATCGAAGATTAAGCATTTTGATTCTGTTTTTTTTCTTTCTGAAAATCTCTTTTAATTACAATGGTATGCTTGGATTGCGTATATAAACTTATTCGTATAAATACTTCATGCATTTATGATATAATACATTGTCATTGTGTTGATTTTGATGGTGATAGTATAGAAAAACAATATATAAATAGAATATATACTTAGGTATGCCGACTTGATATCTACAAAAATAGTATACATCAATATGCATGTGTATTTTATACATAACTAGTATACATACTTAGGTATGCAAACTTGATATCTAAATAACTAGTATACATACTTATGTATGACGACTTGATATCTACATAACTAGTATATATTTATACATCAATATAAACATTATACATATTTAGGTATGCCGACTTGATATCTGCAAAAATAGTATACATCAATATGCATGTGTATTTTATACTTAACTAGTAGACATACTTAGCTATGCCTACTTGATATCTACATAACTAGTATACATACTTAGGTATGCCGACCTGATATCTACATAACTCGTATACATTTATATATCAATATAAATAGTATACATACTTAGGTATGCCGACATAACTATATATGTACAATATACAAAAATATTATACATAAACATGCGTGTATTTTAAATAAGTGTATTTAAACATAACTATACATCAATATCCATGTGTGATATAATTTGAATTTCTTATATAAGTGTATTTTACTATATATATATAACTAAAAAATAGTATACATAAACATTATTATATAAATTCAACTACATATATATTATATACATATATATAAACATTTATATATAACTATATATAAATCTATTTAACAATATGTCTATAAACATATTAATATATATAAATGTATTTATCTACATTAATATACATAACTATAAATAAACAATATACAAAAAAAATTTACATAAACATAATTATATATAAATATAACGATGTATATTTAATATACATATATATAAATAGATATATATCTATATATAAATGTATTTAACAATATGTATATCAACATATTACTATATATAAATGTATTTATCTACATCAATACCTATACATAGTCATATGTTTAAATATATATAATTACATGAAAAAATATATATAACTACATCTACAAGTATAACTATATGCTTTAGAAACATTATATCCATTCATATCATTCAACTCATTCATACATGTTTTTTTGGATATTGTATACATATCTATCATTTTTCCATATATTTTAGGAACTTGAATTAAATTCTTTCAATCTTAAATATTTTTTTATTATATTTTTATATGTTTGTATAAATCATTATGATTTAATATGTTTATGGTTTTTATTTTTGTTTCACTTAATATCATTTAGCTAAAATTGATTTCTAATAAAATGTTAATTCATTAAAATTTATTTTGTAATTTTCAAAACAAATCACAATATGTTTGTGCAGTAAATATTATAAAAAATTACTAAAATATATATGTGATGTAGTTTCAATTTACAAAGAAAAACTTTAAAAATAAAATTTATTTACAAAATAAAATTTGTACATCGTAATATTCAATATGTTATATTTATTGTAAATAAATAATATTTGAAATGTATCTATTAATTACAAAAAAAACAATGTAATGTATTAAATTAAAAAAAATTAAAAAATTTAATTTAAAAAAAAATTTCATATATTATTATGGTCATTTATATATTTTGAATAAAATAAAATAATAATTACTTGTAGAAAAATTTACTCTTGTATTTATATGGTAATCTATTTTGATTGAACATAATTAAATAAATAATTGTTTTTTATGAAACATTAAAGGCATGTATTTATATGCACTACATTATATTTGTTTGAATTTTGAAGTTTCTAAAAATTTATTAATAACAATAAATAATAGGTATAAATTTATTATAGACATTAATATTTTAATAAAAAAAGTATATAGACAAACAAAAACAATATTATCTATTTATGAATTATATTTTCATTTTTAACATAATTATTAAACCAAAATAATGTACAGATATGTCAATTTCATTTATTTATATAAGTAGAATGATTGTTATTTTAATATAAATATTAAAAAAACAAAAATTTAAATATAATGGAAGCTCATATATTTAATTCATAATTTTATTTTACGTATTAATATGCTTCACACACACGCGCGCGCGCGCATACACATAAACACACACACAAATATTTGTTTTAAATATAAAAAATTTATAATATTTTATAAATTGTGTACATTATTAAATATTTTATTTTAATTAAATTTACAAAATCAAAAAATTTTAAATACATTTACCCACACACACACACACACACACACACACACACACACACATAATTGTTTCATGTGGAACATTAATAATACATTATGTATATAGGTATATGTGTATGTTTGTGTGGGTGTACAGTAATATATGCATGCATATAAGTATATACATACAACTTTAAAAATGTAGATACATATGTGAATATATACAAAAGTACAAAAATGTGTATGCTGATATATAATGTATATTAATGTATAAATGTGTGTGTGTGTGTGTAGGGTAGTGTATATGCACTTATATATTTATGCATATATATGTAAATATCAACATTAATTTTGAGAAGAAAAATACTTGAGCACACAAATATTAACATGTTCCACAGCTTCGTGAGAGCATGAGCAAAAAGTGACATTATTGCAAGATACAACAATTCTCCCATCTATAACACTTTGCCTCAAATTTTGATCAGAGTAATACTTGCAATGATAAATGTTTATTCAAAACTAAATACCATGGTGTTACATTTTCATTCAATAATATAATTTGATCAAATAAAAAAATCTATATAATATCTTTTTCAAAAACTCTTCTATCTTCTTTTTCTAGTCTTGATAAACTATTTTTAATTTTGATCATATGTACATTTCTTATCTAATATCTCTAGTTCAAACTATTTTGATAGTAAAATCCATCAATCAATCTAGGACTGACATCTTACTTTTCTATGAGATATTTGATTATAGAATATTTAGTATATACTATGACTTTGGTCCCCACTAAATATGATATTAATTTGCCAAAAGAAAAGATTGTTGACACAAGTTATTTCTCTATATTTGTGTAATTCAATTGGGCATTTTAGTGTGGGTTGTTATCATTGTATATGATAACTATTTATAAATATTTGTATAATTATATAAAACTCTTCATAATTATATTTAACTATATTTGTAACTATGTAAACTATTTTTTTAACTATATTAATAACTATATATAACTATTTTATAAACTATATAATATTTTATACCTATATGAGTAATTCTATATAACTATATTTTTAACAAAATATATCATATGTATAATAATATAACTATATATAATTGTATTTTACTATACGTATAATTATAAAAATATTATATATAACTATATCATTAACTGCATAAAAAATTTATAACTATATGTATATAATTATATATAAATATTTGTATATCTATGTAATACTCTATATAATTAAATATAACTATATTTATATCTATGTAGACATATATGTATTCTTATAATTAAATCTATATATGTATTTTTAACTTTGTATATATTTATGTATAACTACTTATAACTACTTGTATGAATATATTTATATATAATTATATGTTTAACAATATATAACTCTATTTTTAATTATATATATTATAGGTATATACACATTTAAAGGTTGAGCTCTCTCTCTAGTGACCATCTCTTGAGGTCTATTTATTCTTTTTATTTCTCTCATCAAATCTATTTACTGCCATACGACAAAGGGATTCAGATTTAGTGGAAGAAATGGGGTTTACGTTCACAAAGTTGTTCAGCGGGCTCTTTGCCAACAAGAAGATGTGGATTTTGATGCTAGGTCTTGATGCTGGATGAAAGAAAACCATTCTGTATAAGTTGAATCTTGGTTAAATTATCACCACAAATCCTAATATTGTCTTCAATGTAGAGACTGGTAAATAAAAAAACATCAATTTCATTGTGTAGGATGTTAGGGGTCAAGACAAGATTCACCCTTTCTAGAGGGATTGCTTCCAAAAAACCCAAGGTCTCATATTTGTGGTGGACATCAATGATAGAGATCAAGTAGTTGAAGCTAGAGATGAGTTGCATAGGATGCTAAACGAGGAAAAGCTTCATGATGCACTTTTACTGGTATTTTCCAATAAGCAAGATCTTTCCAATGCGATGAATATAGCTGAAATTACTGATAAGCTAGGACTTCATTCTCTTCTCCAATGGCATTGGCACATTTAAAGCACATTTGCTACCTCTGGAGAGTGCCCCTACGACGGTCTTGATTGGACTTCCAATTACACTGCCAGCAAATCATAAACAATTTTAGCATGACTAGGCAAACTTTGTTGCCATATCTGGATGTGGATCTAATTTTAACCTTTTTTGCTTGATTTTTGTTCTGTTATGTGGATGCCATCATCTATTTCTATATAGATTCAAATTGTATTTATATTTATATATTGCATGCCTGAAATACAAGACTTCATTTACATTGTTCTGATCTATTGTAAGTCAAACTTGTTTGTTTACTGTTTTGTGTCTTATTGCCTTTGGATCCCAAAGGTATTAAAACATATTTACTATAAATAATTATCTTTGACTATATGTATAACTTTAAAATATTATACATAACTATATTTACAAATATAATTAACAACAAAAATTTAAAATACATTTTTATATATTAGTATATAAAAAATGTATTTTACCATATATATACCTATAGATAATTATATGTATACATATATAAAATTATATAAATATAAATAAATAAATAAATAAATATATATATATATATATATATCTCTCTCTCTCTCTATCTACATGTATAAATATAAGTATAACTATATGTGTAACTATATGTATGACCACATGTAACTATATTTATAATTACATGTATAATAACATACAACATTATATTTAACTATATGTGTATAACTATATATAAATATTTATTTAACTATATATACATATTTGTATAACTATATATCACTCTATATAATTAAATATACCTATATCTATAAATATGTATACATATATGTAAATTTATATATTTATTTATAACTTTATATATTTATGTATAACTATTTGTATGAATATATTTATATATAACTATATGTTTAAATATATAATAAATATTAATAGCTATATATACTATATGTATAATAACATATAACTATAAATAATTGAATCTTATTATATATATAACTATAAAAGTTGTGTATATAACTATATTTAAACATATAAGTTACATCTTATATTTAATATACATTTGTATATATTAGTATATAAAAATGTATTTTATTATACCTATACATAAATAAATGTATAAATATATATACCTACATGTATAAATATAAGTATAACTATATGTGTAACTATATGTATAACGACAAGTAACTATATTTATTATCACATGTATTAAATTATAAAACTTTATGTTTAATTATATATTTATAACTCTATATAAATATTTGTAAAATTAAATAAACCTTTATATAATTAAATATAACTATATTTTTAACTATTTATACGTATATGTATACATATATGTAAATCAATATATTTGTTTATAACATTGTATATATTTATGTATAACTAAATATAACTACTCGTATGAATAAATAAATAAATAAATAAATAAATAAATAAATAAATAAATAAATAAATAAATATATATATATATATATAACTAAATGTTTAATGATATATAAATTTTTATAACTATATATATCATATGTATAATAAGATATAACTATAAATAATTCTATCTTACTATATGTATAACTATACAAACTTTATACATAACTATATTTAAATATATAATTAATAACATATATTTAATATACATTTTTATATATCAGTATAAAAAATATATTTTAGTATATCCATACCTATACATAACTATATGTATAAATATATGAAATTATATGAAAAAATATATATAGATACATGTATAAATATAAGTTTAACTATACGGGTACCTATATGTATAACCACATGTAACTATAATTATAATTAAATGTATAAATCCATACAACATAATGTTTAACTATATGTATATAACTATATATCAATATTTGTATAACTATAAAAAACTCTATATAAATAAATATAACTTTATTTTTAATTATTTATACATATATGTAAATCTTTATAATTGTTTATATTTTTGTATATATTTATTTATATTTACTTATAACTACTTGTATGCATATATCTATATATAATTATATGTTTAACTATATGTAACTATTTATAACTACATTTACTATATATATACTAACATATAATTATATATGAGATAATACTAATTTGTTGCACTAACTTGAAATAAAATGGCTAAAAATATAATATCTACAATATGTAAGCACATAGCATGAGAGTATCCATTGATCAGGCTCATATATGGTATAATACAAATAAGGGTCGTACTTATACCTAACTCCAGCCTTTGGGCCTCAAGCTCAAATATGAACTTATGTATAATAAAAGATGTAATATTTGATAGGTTTGTACTGAAAACATTTTATTTTCTTTTATATAATTATTCATTCTAACACTGCAATCTCTATGTCCCTCTCTGTCCCTCTCTAATTCTTTCTATCACTCTCTTCCTATTTTTCTTTAAGTGTCACACTCTCTCTTATTATTTTCTTTCTTACTCTTCTTTCTTGCATGTTCTCTCTCTCACTCTCCCCCCTCTCTCTCTCTCTCTCTCTCCCTCTTTATCACTCTCTCTTCCTCTTCCCCTCCCCCCTCTCCTTCTCCCTTTCACCATTTCTCTCCCCCTCTCTCTCTCCCTCCTTCTCACTCCCTCTCCCCTCTCTATATCTCCCTTGTCTTTCCATTTCTCTGCCCCTCTCTCTCCCCACCTTCTCTATCTCTTTCTCTCTCCCTCTCTCCTCCTTCAAACTTTAAATGTCTTTCTTTATTGCTTCCCTTTCTTGTGTATTATCATATTTTGCTCCCTTTATCTAGTATTACTATGATTTATATTAATCTATATCATGCTAAAAATTACTTTATCTATCTATGTAGATTCTGCAAATGCATTGCATCGATATTCATGATATTTAATTTTTAAATATTCATCTATAAGTAATTTTATTTAATTATTTGTATATTTTGAAGTAATAGAATGTTTTATTCAAAATAATGATTGGGCATTATTTTTTGTATATAAAATAGGGAAAAATTAGTTCTGATCATAAATGGACGTACAGAAGGTTTATTAATGGATTTTTGAATAAAGATTTTTTGATTGGGCTTGAAACTTTCATCAATTTTGCATGTAGTCAATCGAGATTGATGGATAGAGAAATAATTAAGTGTCCATGTAATCATCGCAAGTGTCACAATATTCCTTTTCGTGATGCAAACACTATGAGATACCATTTGGCTAAATATGGCTCTGTGCCAAATTATTTTATTTGGATTTATGATGGGGAAAGTACAATGGTTCTGAATATTGAGCAAAATGAGGGTACTGAATCGTTTGCTTGTAGTGAAGAATCATCAAACACATTCCATAAAATGATCACGGAAGCTGATGGTGGTGTCTTCAATATTGATAACATGGATGAACCACCTAATCCTAAAGCTCAGAAATTTTATGAAATACTTAAAGTTGCAGATAAAGAGTTGTGGCTTGGTTGTAATACACATTCGCAATTGTCACTTGTAGCTCAACTTATGAGCATTAAGTTAGAAAATCATTTGTCTGAGCAATTATTTGATCAGGTGGTAAAACTTATGAAGGAGATTATTCCGGATAATAATTTGATCACTAATAACTTTTAAAATACTAAAAAGTTACTATGAGGAATGGGTCTACCAGTGGAAAAGACAGATTGTTCTTTAAATGGATGTATGTTATATCGGGGTGGAGATAGTTATTTAATTAGCTATAAGTTTTGTGATCATCCTCGATTTAAGAAAGCACCTTGTGTTGTAGATATGCGACAAAAATTAAAGGTTGTCTATAAGAAGATATATTATTTTTCATTAATTCCTCGATTACAGAGACTATATGCATCAAATGCTATAGCAAATGATGTGAGGTGTCATTATGAGCATGAGGTTGAAGAGGGGTAATGCGTCATCCATCAGATTCACTTGCTTGGAACCTTTTTAATAATATACATCAAGATTTTGTAGTAGAAAGTCAAAATGTGAAATTGGGTCTTTATACTGATTGATTTCAACCATTTATGTAATCTGGACAATAGTATTCAACATGGCTAGTGATAGTGACACCTTATAACTTGTCTCCATGGTTGTGTATGAAGGAGCAATATATGTTTTTGTCAATATTGGTTCCAGGGCCAAAAATCCATAAGGCATGCTGGATATTTTCTTATAGCCTCTTATTGCAGAGTTAAATCATTTGTGGGATGTTTTCTTACAACCTCTTATTGCAGAGATAAATCATATGTGGGCAGCCCTTATGTAAATAGTAAGTGACTTTGTTGCATATTCAATATTGTCTGGCTGGAGTCTATAGGATGATTCACATGCTTGTATTGCATGGCAAATTCTTATATATTTACCTTCAAATTTAGTGGTAAATAGTCATGGTTTGATAATTATCGTAAGTTTCTGCCTATGAATCATCCATTTCAAAGAAATTGAACCACACTTTGAAAAAATAAAACTATGATTATAGTTGCACCAATAGTTCATTCAGGAGATGATATTATGATAGAGTTTCAGACGTTGGGTTTGAAGAATGTAACTAAAAAGGATGCTTCTGAAAGTAATGGACCAATAGGAAAAATATTTGGTTGGAGGAAACATAGTATATTTTATGACTTTTCATATTGGAAGTCCAATTTAATTCGTCACAACTTTGATGTAATGCATATTGAAAAAATTATGTTCGACAGTATTTTCAACACTGTCCTTAATGTAGACAGAAAAATAAAACAAACATTAAAATCAAGACAAGAGCTGAATGATTACTGTTAGTGTCATGGATTGAATTTGAATGAGGTAATAGGAAAATTTCCTAAAGCTTGCTACACACTTGATAAGAAGGTAAGACAGATATTGTGTGAATTGGTTAAAAATTTGAAATTCCTTGATGGACATGTGTCAAATATGGGTAGATATGTGGATATGAAGAATCTTAAGTTATTTGGAATGAAAAGTCATGACTGTCATGTATTTATGCAAAGATTAATACCAATTACATTCCATGAATTACTTCCCCTAAGTGTTTGGAAGGTCCTTATAGAACTTAGTTTAATTTTCAAATAGCTAACTACAACCACAATCAAAATAGATGACATGGTGAGGCTGGAGAATGACATTCCACTTATTATTTCTAAGCTTGAACGGATATTCCCACAAAATTGTTTTTGATTCAATGGAGCATTTTCCGGTCCATTAGGCATATGAAGCAAGAATAGTAGGGCCAGTGCAATTATGTGGATGTATTTTTTTGAGAGGTAACTACATATAATTTTCCGTGTTTTATTATTTTGTACATAACGTAATATTGTAATTTAATATAATTGAAACCTAGCATTATGGTTGTAGGTATCTTCTTAAGTTGAAATTGAATATTAGAAACAAGAAAAATGTTGAAGGTTCAATTTGCAATGCATATTTAGTAGAAGAAGCATCATCATTTTGTTCTTATTATTTTGAGGATCATGTCAATACAAAGAATAGAAATGTGCCGTGGAATGATGAAGGTCATGTGATGGTAGAAGATGTGTTTGTGGACAAACTATCTATCTTCAAGCATCCTGGAAGAGAATTTGGAAGAGCAATAAAAAGATGTATAACAGATGAAGGCTACAAAGCAACTCGGAGGTATGTTTTACTTAATTGTGAGGAGGTTGCACAATATATTGAGTATGTATATTCAAAATGGTTGTATGTTTAATCATAGTTTAATTTTATCTTTAATACAAATTATTAAAAATTGATATACATTTTTCTTTCTCATTTTATATTTCTGTAGCATTTATGTTGAGTAGTTAAAATACATGCAACCAGCAATTTCCAGCAATGATGTCGATTATATGTTAGAAACTAAATTTGTTAATTAGTTAAAAAGTTTTGTGAGAATTATTAAGTTTTAAATCTTTGATTTATTTAATTTATTTGTATCTTTTATTAGTTAATAGCATTTTTTTAATTTATGCCACATGCAATTGATCCTTCAAATGGAGATTAAAATATTTTCATTCAGAATCTAAGTAAAGGCCCGTTTAGATATGTGACAACCTATCTTCGGTATTTCGTTAATGCATATAAATTTTACACAACCGGGCTCGGGTTATAGTGCAGATGAGATTAATTATTATGGTCAACTCAAAGAAGTTATTGAGTTTGAGTATCCTGGATTTGAAAATAACATGATTGTATTATTTAAGTGTGGCTGGTTTGATCCTACACGAAATGTGGGCACAAAGATTCATTCGAATTATAAGCTAGTGGATGTTAACCATAAACACAGATATAATCGATATGAGCCATTTATTATGGTAGTTCAAGTCGCTCAAGTATATTATTGTACATATCCAAGTTATCTCATGATAAGAGAGATTGGTGGGTGATTTTAAAAATCAAAGCTCGATCTAAATTTGAAGTACCAACATCGCAAAAAAGATGTGCATACTTAGATATTGCACCGGCATTCCAAGAAGATGACATAAATAATATTGAGCCTGTGAATGTAGATGAAGATTCAAAAATTTTTTTTGATTCAAATAGTGGCATAATAGAAATTGAAGATGAACAATTTCTATCTAAAGATGAGTTCGAAGTTTTATCATAATTAGATGAAATATTAGAAGATCCATTAGGGGATGACAGTGATTCTGATAATTAAATTGTTATAATTTAATTATAATATTAAACTATTAAATAATTTTTATATTTTGTTGAAATCTATCGGTGTGTTTTATTCAAAAATGCATGCTTGTTCATCATATCTTTATTATTTGTTCTATGTTTTATTTTGTACAGCATATGGCACCTAAAGGAAGTGGCCGTGGTGGAGGTGGATGTGGACATAGAAATGAACCAAATTAATCTAGTATATTACATCATGTTACAGAATCATTACCATTTCATAGCCACCTTCCTCTGTAGTCAGTGCAAAGTTGGAAATTGAGATTGTCGATGAGAGGTAAAAGAAATATGTAAAAATGACTTGGGAAAAAAATTTTGATGTTACTGTTAGTGGTTTTTTTATTGTTATGATTTGCTTGTTTTCATTATTATTTATTTATTTGTATAGTTTTATTCCATCTCACATGTGTTCGACTATAATTACAATGTCTTTCATGAAAATGGTTGATTCTAAAGCATTCTCCAGGAAGAAAGTTTCTGAATCGCCATAAGAGTCATATTTTAATGACATTTATGTAAACATAACAAAATAAAAGTATTGAAAAATAATTATCTAATTACTTATCTATTATGTTGGTTATTATTCAAGCAGTAAATAATTATGTTCTTGTTGTTAATATAAATTCTTTTGTGATTTTTCTATATATAGAATTAGTGCACATTGGCAACCAAATTTGACGGAAAGATAAAGTCATTATGGGAAATCAAAGCTGCTCAATAGTATTCTGATTTTGTCCATAAATTAAAGAATATTAAAGAAATGTCTAATTTTATATCCGAGGATGACTGGCCCGAGTGGCTTAATTATTGGGAGGAACCATATGTGAAGAAAAAAAATCAGATATTAACAGCAAAAATCAATGAAGTGAGGTAGCTGGACTAGGTACAAGAATCTGTTGACACACAGGAGGGTCAAAGTTGAGCATTGAGCACGATTTAGATTTGATACAATTTTAAAATTCTAAACATTTATATATTTTATAGTTGTCCTAATAGTCCAATAAATCAAATCCCAGCATGGTTTTATTAATTTTGTTAAATTTTTTGATCATATGTTTTTTTGACTTAATAAAAACAAATTCTAGGCTAGAGAATTGGGTCGAGATCCAAATTTTTATGAGATTTCCAGGAAGATGCATAAATTAAATAGTATGTTGACAACAAGTCTCAGATGATTGCTGTAAGAATTTGTGATATTAATTAGATTTTATAAAACTACGGTACATTATGAAAATTGTTAGGAATGCAAAATATTTATTTTATTTTTTATATATCTATAATAGTTTTTTTCTCTATTTTATCTCAGAATCTAATGGATGAACGTGTGACAGCTGCTCATCAACAAGTTAAGGGTTCTATGGATCTTCAACCAATTGACTATGATCCAATTTATTTGGAGACCATAGGAGGTCGAAATAAACAGCGAGTGTACGGAATCAACTCAAAGGGAATGACATTTTTTTGTAGTAGTTGTGCTTCTAATTCTTCTGTCTCAACAAAGGTGGATGAGGTGATCGAACAACAAGCACTGGAAACAAATGAATGTATTGTAGTTATGGAGACCAAAATGAAAAATAAGGATGCACAGATATCTCATTTGAAGGAAGAAATATATGATATTAAGAACATAAGGATGAAAAGTATGCTAATTTGATGGAAGAAATGAATAATGAGATGAAAGAAATTAAGAATGTAATGTAATAACAGATGTCCTATATGGAGTCATAGTTAGCAGTAATGGCGCAACAGATAGCATTTCGAGATCCAGCTGTAAAACCTCATAGCATGGGTCCCATATTACCGATTTTAGCTTTATCAAAAGGAGGCATAGAGATTCTTATCTTTATTATTCTTAAAACATTTTATTTTTGCACTCTCTCTCTCTCTAAACATAATTGTTGTACATCTTTTGGATTTTTGTTGAAGCTGTATGACAATGAACTTTAATTTGTGTTTGTTCATGTCTATAATAATTTTTTTTATATATTAGTGAATATGTTCTTGTGTCTTCGAATTTTTTGGCGATAGTTTTAGCCAATTATAGGTATGTAAAAGACTAATTTTAGCAGTGGTGGTGGTGGCACCAGTGGGAGTGACAGCAGAGGCAGTGGTAGCTACAGTAGCGATAGTAGCGGCAGTAGCTGCAATGGTGGCAACATCGGCAACCATTGTAGCGGTAGTAGCAGCAGCAGCAATGATAGTGGCGGTGGTAGCGGTAGTCGTGGTAGCGGTAGTCGTGGTAGCGACTACCGCGGAGGCAACAGTGGCATCAATGGTAGTGGCGATAGTGGGTGCAGCAGCTGCATTAGAGGTAGCAGCGGTAGCAGCTGCAATAGCGGCAGCACCAGCAATGGCTATAGTAGTAGTAGCGGCTACAACACTAGTAGTGGTGGCAACACAAGCAGTAGTTGTAGTAGTTGCAGCAACGGCAGTAGTAGAGGCAAGAGTAGCAGTGGCAGGGGTAGTAGTAGTAGCGTCAGGATTGGCAGCGACAGTAGAAGTAGCAACAACGGCAACAAATGCAGTATATAGGTATGTATATAGTCAGTATATACGTATGTATAATACTATAGTATTTTTAGTACATATATACTGAGTATATATGTACTCAATATATATGTACGCAAAATACTATAGTTTATATGTCCATATACTACAATAATATATGTACGAGTAAAATGTAGTATATATGTACATATTTACTACAATAATATATATTTATAAAAACATAGTTTTTTTATTTAATTTGATTTGATTGAGTGGTTTAAATTTCTTACAGATATGGTACCACATTGTTTCCCATACAAAGATTGTATAAGTGAAGGGTTTTTTCAACAGACATGACACACCATGAATCGGACAGTTTTTTCACAACAGAAAGCATGGATAGATTATACTTTATGCACTATCGGTAGATACATTGATTATTAATATGTAATAAAATTTTGTTATTTTTTTAGTTATAGTTATTTAAAATATTGTATAAGAATAAGATATTAAAAGATTTTTTTTTGTTTAATTTAAAATTTTCATTTATAGTTTTGGTGAATGATAGCCTTTCATTTACTTTATAGGCTTGAGAACTGGGTCAAAATCCTAATTTTTATGAAATTTTTAGAAAGATGCATGTGAAGAAAATGGATGGGTAGTTTGTTGACAACAAATCTCAGATGATTGCTATAAGAATATATTATATTAATAAACTTTTAAAATACTACCGTAAATATTGAAAGTTGTGTGGAATAAAAAATATTCGATTTATTTTATCTATATTTAGCACAATTTTTTATTCTATTTTATCATTAGACTTTGTGGAGGAATGTTTGATAGTTGATTCTCAGCTAGTTGAGAATTTAATGGATATTCAACCAATTGACTATGATCCTATCAATTTGGAGACCATATAATGTTAAAAGAAGCAGCAAGTGTATGACATCAGCTCGAAGGGTGTGGCTTTTTGTTCTAGCAGTCATGCTTCTATTTCCTCTAACTCAACAGTGGTAGATGAGGTGGTCATAAAGCAAGTAATTGAAACAAATGAATATTTTGTATTTATATAGAGAGAAATGAAAGAAAAGAATTAGAAGATTATTCTTTTGAAGGAAGAAATCCAGGAAATGAATGAAATGAATGAAATGAATGATGAGATGAAAGAAATTAAGAATGGAATGCAATAGTAGATGTCCTATATGGAGACACAATTAGCGGGCATGATGCGAGAGATAGCATATCGAGTTCTAGTAGAGAAACCACACAGGAGAGGATAGCACGAATGCACCAGCTAATGATGAGGATTATAATTTAGTTTTAAATGATTATATACCTATGATATATTTTTGTTTTAATTAACTAACTATTGTATCAGAATAATTTTTAAACATATTTTACTTTTTTTTAATTATAAAAAATGGTTTATAGTATATTTTTTATTCAATTTTAATATAAACATTTTAATAAAAGTAATTAAAATTTTTTGTAAAAAAATAAAAATTGTGAAATTAGTTTTGGAATGAAAATAGCTATGTATAATAGTCAAATGGGCTGGGCCGGCCTATCCCGGCATGAAGCACGACATAGTTTGGTAGTGCTTGGCTCGGAACGGCACGAGAATGACCCATGCCCATGCTAATGTTGGACTTGCCTTCAACACAGGTCGTGCCATGCCAGGCCGAGAGATTTTGACCCGCATTCCTTGCCAGGCACGACAAGAATGGCTGTCACATGGGCATAGCAAGAATGCCTGGCACGTGGGCACGGCACGTGTGCCCACGCACTGAGCATGGTAATGATGATCCGACGTCAATAGGTAATGCTCGTCGTGCCGTGAAAGGGTGATGGGAGTGAAGGGGTGTGGTGGCACGCCGTGGAAACCCTAATTTTTTTAAAAAATTAGGGTTACCGCTCATCCATAATCAGTCTAGAGGTGTCAACCGGGTCGGCCCGGCCCGGCCCATCACGAGGCACAGCACGGTTTAGCCCTGCCGGGTGCGGCCCGGCACGGAAAAAATTTTGTGAATGGGCCCGTGCCATGCCCGGGTTAGGCACGTGCCGTGCCGTGTAGTGCCTGGCCCGTGCCGTACCGTGCCTGACCCTACACGGTTCGGCCCACGGCACGGCACACCAGCACGGGTTTGTCTCGTGCCGGGTGTCCCGTGAGCCAACCCCACGATGGCCCCTCACGCAAAAAAGACTGCGGTCCCCTCGAATCCCGACCCTTATGGTCATGCAAACCCGAGCGGGCCAGGGAAGGCACGGCATGGCCCACCGTGCCTACGGGCCGTGCCGGGCCTGACTATTTTAAACCGTGCCGGGCCAGGCACGGCGGCATGCTCGTGCTCAAAAAATACGGGCCGGGCCAGGCCAGCCCAGACCATTTGACACCTCTAAATCAGGCCAAACAGAGGTGAACCTAGAGGATTTCAAGCCTCTGGACCATGCCAGGCCTACTTTTACTAAACCATTCTTGGCCAGGCACGACACGGTTACTGTACTGTGCTATGGCTTGACCATTAATGGAAGCCCGGTAAGGCAGCCTAAAATTGGGTCGGCCCAGCCCACCCTGCCATATTTGACACCTCTATAGCTAGGGATTATTCCATCGCTAATTTAGCTAGGAAATTTTCTATCTATATTCAGATGAAAGATATAATTAATTTCTACTCTTAATTATGATCAAAATTAGCAAGGGGAAAAAAAGAATTAGCAAGAAAAATTCTGTAATTCAAAATTCTATTAGGGAATTTTTTTTTTCGTTAATATTTTGTGACAAGTAATTTAGCTTGGGATAAATTTGATCATAAATCCATCGCTATTCTATTTTAGTGAAGGAATTTCTTATAATAGCTAAGGAAATTTACCTAGCTATTATGTCTATATATCTTTATATTTGTATGTCTATTTGTCAATCTATCAGTTTGACTATCTGTATATTTATCTGTCTATCAAACTATGATCTATCTATCTATCTATATATCTATCTCTTTGTCTATTTGTTTATCAATCAATCTTGTTTGTCTATCTTTCTATAATTATGTCTATCAATATGTCATTCTATCTTTTTATATATCTATCTATCTACTTATCTATCAATTTGTATATCTATCTGTCTATCTATGTGTCTATAAATCTAACTATTACTCGATCTATCAACTTGTCTATCAATCTATCTATCTATTTGTCTATCTATCTATCTAGTTATCTATATACTTATTTGTCTATCAATATGTCTATCTATCTGTCTATCAATCTATCTATCAATCTATTTTTCAATATATATATATATATATATATATATTTCTATCTATCAGTCAATCTATCTATCTATCTATCTAGCTATCTATCTATTAGATTATTTGTCTATCTATCTATCTATCTATCTGTCAATCTAGTTATCTATTTATTTTTCTATCTATCTGTCTATCTATTTATATATCTATCTTTCTCTCTATCAATCTATTTATTTATCTATCTATCTATCTACCTATCTATCTATCTACCTATCTATTTGTCTATCTATCTATCTATCTATCTGCTTGTATATATATCTATCTATCGCTCTATCTATTTGTATATCTATCTAACTGTCTATCTATCTATCTGTCTATCTCTCTATCTATCTTCTTATCTATCTTTATGTCTATCTATCTGATATATCAATCAGTCTATCTATCTATTCATCTATCTATCTATCAATCTATCATTTTATCTATCTATTTATCTATATATTTTTCTATCTATCTATATATCTTTCTATCTAACTATCTATCTATTTGTCTATCTATCTATCTATCCATCTTTTAGTTTATCTATCTATTTGTCTATCTATCTATTTATCTATTTGTATATCTATCTGTTTATCTATCTATCTATCTATCTATCTATCTCTCAATCTAACTATCTATCTGTCTAACTATCTATCTATCAATCAATATATCTATTTATCTATCTCCCTATCAATATGTTAATAAATCTGATAATCAATCAATCTATCCGTCTATATATCTTTTTATTTATCTATCTATCTATCTAACTAACTATCTATCTATCTATCTATCTGTCTGACTATTTGTCTATCTATTTATCTGTCAGTCTACCTATCTATCTATCTATGTAACTATCCATCTATGTGTCTCTCTTTCTCTCAATCTATGTATAGCTATCTTTCTATCTATTTGTCTCTCTTTCTATCTATTAATCTATCTATACATCTATCAGTCTATCTATATTTATATCTATCTATATTTCTTTCCATCTATCTATCCGCCTCTCTTTTTGTCTATCTATCCGCCTCTCTTTTTGTCTATCTATCTATCTATCTATCTATATATTAGTATCTCTATCGATCTATCTATTTATCTATCTGTCTGTCTGTTTGTCTGTCAATCTAAATGTCAATATATCTCTCCATCTATCTATTTATTTATCTATCTAACTACTATATTTTTCTATCAATCAATCAATCTTTCTATCAAATAATCAATTAATCAATCAATCTATCTATCTATCCATCTATATTACTGTCTATCTATTTGTCTATCTTTATGTCTATCTATCTATATATCTCTCTATTTAACTATCTATATATATATATATATATATCTATCTATCATATTTATATATATGTCTATCAAAATGTCTATATTTTTATCTATCAATATATATATATATCTATTTAATTATTTATCTATTTATCTGTCTATCTAGCTATCTATCTGTCTATCTATCTGTCTATCTATGTATCTATCTATCTTTCTTTCTATATATATATATATCTATCTATCTGCCTGTTTGTCTATCTATATATCTATCTATGTGACAATATATCTATCCATCTATCTACCTATCTATCAATCATTCTATTAATCTATCTACCTTTTTATCTATTTATCTATCTATCTATAAGTGTATCTTTCTATATATCTATTTATTTATCTATAAATATTCCTTTATATTTGTCTACCTATTTTTCTATCCATCTATTTGTCTAGCTATCTATCATTTTGTATATATATATATATCTATCTATCTATCTATCTCTCTATCTATCTATCTCTCTATCTGTATGTCTATCTATCTATTAATCTATCAGTCTAACTTTTTGTCTATCGATGTGTCTATCAATATGTGTATCTATCTGTCTAACTATATATCTTTTTCTCTATCTATCTTTCTATCTATCTATCTATTTATCAATTTGTCTATCTATCTGTGTATCTATCTATTTATCGATCTGTCTATCTATATATCTATCTATCTATTTATCTATCTATTTGTCTATCTTTTTATTTTTATATCAATCTATCTACCTATATGTGCATATATTAATCTATGTATCTATGTCTATCTGTTTGTCTATCTATCTATATTTATATCTATTGAATTGTCTATCTAAATATCTATCTATCTGTTTATCTATCCATCTATTTATCTATTAATTTATTTGTCTATATATCTATTTATCAATCCTTCTATATTTCTATCTATCCTTCTATCTATCTATCTTTCTATCCATCTATATATCTATTAATCTAACTATCTATATATTTTTCAATCAATTTATTTATCTACCTATCTATCTATTATTCTTTGTCTTTCTATCTGCATGTTTATTTGTCTATTTATCTGTCTTTCAATCAATCTATCTTATAATTATCTGTCTATCTATCTTTCTGTTTATCTATCTTTATAACTATTTATCTATCTGTCTAACTATCTGTATGTCTATATGTCTGTCTATCTCTTTGTCTATCTATCTCTCTATCTATTTAATTATTTATCTATCTAATTATCTATCTATCTATGTGTTTGTCTATCTATCTATATGTCTATCTATTTGTCTATCTATTTATCTATCTATCTATTTGTCTATCTCTTTATCTATTTATCTGTCTGTATGTCTGTCTATATATCTAACTATTAATCTGTCTGTCTGTTGCTCTATCTCATTTCTATATATCTATCTATCAATCTTTCTTTCTTTCTATATATCTACATGTCTTTCTTTATTTCTATCTTTTTGTCTATCTGTCTATTTGTCTATTTATATATCTATATATTTGTCTATCTATCTATCTTTCTATATATGTGTATATATATATATATACATATATTTGTATGTCTATATATATCTTTCTCTATATATCTATCTGTCTACACTACAAGAAATTACCTGTTTAGTTAGTTTGAAATTTTGCTATTGATATAATCCCTAGCTAATTTGTGAAGGATTAACTAGGGAACCGCAAGAGATGTTTGATTTTATATTGAATGATAAATTTGTGATGGATGTGTGATGGATTAGAGATTGAAATTTTTGATTTAAGAATATCTCTAGATAATATTTTCATTGATTTTGGTACAAACATTCACGGCAAGATTAGCAAAGACTTTATATATGGATTTTCCCTAGTTAATTAGCTTAACAAAAAATCCCTCAATAAATCATTATCAAGAAAATATTTTTAGAATTATATATTAATAGCAAAATATAATTTTCACAAAATATATGCATTTATCTAGGGATTTTCTCTAGCTTAGCTTGGGTTTATTTTCGTCATTAATTTATACTGAATTATTTTTTTATATATTATTTATTTTAATATTTGATGTAATTTTGTATCTTAATAGTTTGTCATGATCTATGGATGAGGGATCCTTGAAAGATTCCTTTTCTTCATATAATTATAAAAATAGGATATTATAAATAACTAATTTCATAAATATATAAATACGAATACAAATTTATATTTAATAAAGACTAAAATAACTATTTTTATGATTATAAAATTTTAAAAATATATACAAAATATTATTTGAATTAATTAATAAAGATATTTAAATATTTGTATTAATAAATACATAAAATAATTAATTTTATACTTAAAACATTTTTTAAAATATTTGAAATAATACATAAACATACATAAATATTTGTTTTAATAAAAACCTAAAATCATTATTTGTTTGATAATAAAAATATATTCAAAGAAAATATGAATTAACAAATAAACAAGTAAATATTTATATTAATATAACTTTTAAAAAATGCAATGATTATAGGAATTTATTTTAAAATTTATTACTAAAAGATTTGAAATATTTGAATTATTAAAAAAAGTATATTTTTCATATAATTTAAAATAAAACAAATTGATATTTAAGGATAAATATATTGATGTTTTAATTTCATCCAAAAACATTTGACGTTATAAAAAAATATCTCAAAGTGCATATTAAAACAATACTTTAGGTGTTTTTTTAGGGTTTAATTTTTTTTTAATATTACTAATAATATTTTTTTCTCCTAAACACATTTTAATTATTTTGAGTCCTGTTAAAACTTTTGAAAATCACTACCAACCTGACCCCATGTTGATTTTAATTCAACTTTTATTTTTGCCTCAACTAAAATTTATAAGAATTAAAGTATTTAGTAAATTATTATAGTATATTAAATTAATAATAAAAAATAATATTAAATTTAATATAAAATATGTAATCTTAAAATAATTAATAAATAAAAAAATATTAATTTTTTAAAATTTAACATGAACATTAACCTAATTGGTAGTATAGTAAAAAAACATCAAGAAGGCAATCTGCTAACGGAATATTTTTTGCAGTGTGTTATGCTTCATCATTCAAATTCTGATTGGTGTTCTTGCCTTTTCGATTCATCATTTTTCTATATTTTCTAAAACATGAATTATAATGATACATAACCTAATCAGTGTTCTTTCAATTTGAAGACCTCATTTTGTGTTTTCATTTGTTGTGTTATTAGGTCCGTGCTTTTAGTTTTTGACAAAGAATGGAATATATGATATTTGGAACTGGTTTGATGATCAAACTTGGTAATTTAAATTAATCTCACACAAGATAATTTTTTTTCAATTCATTTTATCAAAATATTTAAGCTAACTATTCTTAACATTAATTAAAATTAGGTATCCCTTGGGCAGGTGATAGGAGGAACTGTCTACCTAGGATTGGCTTAAACTGCCAGGACAAAATGGAAGTGAGTCCTCGGTATCTTCTACTCAACAATTTTCTTAATTTATATCAATCAGATATTAGCTAGCAAACTCTCCCGAATATCTTTTATTAATTTTATTTTTCTTATGTTATAATTACATCTTGATTACTTATTATACTAGGATACCAAATTTGTTCAATTTTCATATATCCTTCAAAATTGTTAGTTTATTCATTGCACCTAATATTTTTTGCATTTGCTTCATGGGCAACTTTACTTTTGACCAAGGTTAGTGTGATAATGTCTACCTTTTGTATGCATTTCATTTTGTAACAAAAGTTTGATTTGATGATATTACTTTTCTAATACAGGAAGTTAAGGGTGTTGGTTCTAAACTGATAGCAGCAGCTTATTTTTCCATGGTAAATGATACAAGCATTGCTAGTTCTACAACATGTTTGAATGTAAATATTTTAAATAAAATATGCATAAATTATGTTATAGATATTTAAAAATTGGAAATAGGTTGGTTAGCCTTTATTTACAACACCATAAACCATGAAAACCAATTGGACAGTAATCACAAATTCCATTAAAGTCTGCATACATACAACATAAATACCAATCTTACTTGAGAAAAAATAGATATTAGGATTATATAAAATTTTTATGAATGTTAGTTGATCACAAATAATGCAGAGGATGAAATGTTAGTGTTCTCTTAAATCTTATTGTTTAAATTATTGTTTAACACAATATGTTTTATTTATTCATAAACAATTTAATTTAAAGCAAATCATATATTTTTTGATGTATGATTCAAAAGAGTTTACAAGTGATAGAAGTTTTAAATTTTTATTGTGCTTGTGTTAGAGATGATATTTTGGGTAAAGCCAAAATATTTATTAATTTAATTGGCAATTATGTTAGGTAAAACTAATATCTTAGAGAGTTTGGTTGTTCACATTGATTTAGTAGGCCTAAAATACTCAACCTAGAACTTCATTGCTTAGATTGCAAGTGAATACCTATCTCGTCAAGGATGCTAGTTTTGACTCCATATAAGTCATCTACTATTGCATTGCATTCTTCATTTCTTTCATTTCCTACTTTTCTTTTCTCAAAAAAGTTATCTCATGATCCATAAAACTTCAACTGGCTTAGAAGCAGCTGTCATACAATTCTCAATGAGTTCCTGTGATAAAATAGAAAATAAAAAATCTATGCTAGATATAAATAATTAAAATATTATATTTTTCATTACACACTTAACTCTCAACATTTATTGTAGTAGTCAAATAGTTATGGAAACACCAAAGTAGTGGCCACTTTCATAACAACTATATAGTTTTTACTCACATGATTCTACATGGAAAATCACTTTCTTTGATACATATAAAAAAACCTAATGAGCACAAGCTACATTTTGCACACACTACACCATGGATGCATCAAAGATTCACACGGTGCACGTCCTATACATCAAGAAAACATGCAAGTTCACTGCACCACACACACACTGTGCACTTCTAGACAGTTATGCACCATGGCTAAGCATCTATGGGACCATATCTCATGGCATCGCTGTCCGTTGGACCATGCACCCACTAACAACATATGCTTGCAAAATAAATCAAACTCTAATAAGAACTTTTAAAAACACCTTTTGCTGCATCTTGTATAATCTTGAGCTACTTGATCCAATTGATACTTTCTCTAATTGTGAATTGGCCTATCAACATTACATGCATTAATGACTGCCTCAGTTGATATCATTGTCCTTTATATAATATTTGAGTTGTCATAAATATGCTCTTTCAATGTTCCATTGTGAATGAACTCATAAACAAGCATACTGCCTCCCTTGTGAAAATATCCGATGAATTGCACTAATTTTCTATGATGTATTCTTGAAAGTAGAGTCATCTATAATAAATGCAGAAATGGTCCAAACAACAATTAGTAGCTACAATTTTTTGTAAGAATAAAGAAGATATTTTAGCATTGTGCGTTAACCTAGCAGTTATCATGGAAAAAAATAATATATGATTATGTTTTTTTTGTTGAGATATGTTTCTAGTTTGTATATAGTTCAGTCAATGAGCTACTCATAGTGTTTAGGGTGCTCCAATCACATAGGTTATATTTATTCTTGCATCATGGTTAATAAAGTTGCATTATTTCATTTTTACTTTCTAACATGATACCAAAGACCCAGACCACTAGAACTTTAAGAAAATAAAAAAAACAATTTTTCTTAGAGAAAGAAATAGTGAAAAGTTAGTTAAGAGATGTCATTATTAAGCCTACTGTTCAAACCATAAAAGAGCCTAAGGGTAAAAACTATAAAAAATAAGAGAATTATCAAAGGTGTAAACTTATTCCATGGAAGATTTGCTTAGGAAAGTGTTATGAAATATGAGAGCAAGAAAAATCATTATTCATAACCTATTTTTATCATTTATTATAAATTAAAGTTGAATGAAACATAAAAAAAAGCCCATGAACACATGATATTCATCCTTTATATGCACGAAAATGAATAGAAAGAGTACATTAGTTTGCATAAAACATGAAAAACATTATAACGATGATTTCTCCATCAGATGGATTGGGTTAAGGATGTTAGACGTGTTCATCTCCATGATGCACCATTCATTACCATCTCATCCAACATAAAATGTGCCTTTTCCAAATGAAACATCACTTCAAAAAAAAAGTCTAAATATGTATTCAAATATTTAAATCTATATATTTGTTTATAACTTTGTATACATTTATGTATAACTACTTTTAACTACTTGTTTTAATATCTCTATATATAACAATATGTTTAACTATATATAACTCTATTTTTAACTATATATACTATAGGTATAAGAAGATATAACCATAAATAATTGTCTTTGACTATATGTATAACTAAAAAAACATTATACATAACTATATTTAAATATATAAGTAACAACATATATTTAATATACATTTTAATATATTAGTATATAAAAATATATATACCTACATGTATAAATATTTATTATATCTATACCTATACATAACTATATGTATAAATATACAAAATTATATGAAAAATATATATACCTACATGCATAAATATAAGTATAATTATATATGTAACTATATATATAACAACATATAACTATATTTATAATTACATGTTAAACAACATACAACATTATGTTTAACTATATGTGTATAACTACATATAAATATTTGTATAACTATGTTACACTATATATAATTAAATATAACTATATTTGTAACTATGTATACATATATGTAAATCTATATATTTGTTTATAACTTTGTATACATTTATGTATAACTACTTATAACTACTTGTATGAATATATCTATATATATAACTCTATTTTTAACAAGATATACTATAGGTATAAGAACATATAACTATAAATAATTGTCTTTGACTACATGTATAACTATAAAAGTATTATACATAACTATATTTAAAAATATAATTAACATATATTTAATATATATTTTTATATATTAGTATATAAAAATGTATTTTACTATATCTATACCTATAGATAACTATATGTATACATATATAAAATTATATGAAAAAATATATAAACCTACATGTTTAAATATAAGTATAACTTAATGTGTAGCTATATGTATAACCACATGTAATTATATTTATAATTACATGTATAACAAGATACAACATTATGTTTAACTACATGCTGTATATGTAATTTGTTTATATAACCAAATGTTTTTTCTATTTTAATATTTTTTTAAGTAAGTGTAGGAAAGGAAATATTAAGAAGCTGGAGATTTAGTAGCAGCACAATAATGGAGGTCACGCACTCTGATCAGCGGGCCAAAATTTTTGGAGTAGAGCCTGACCTGTCCCATGAACCGACCCGCTCCAGTTAAATGAACCGATAGAATTTTTAATATAAAATGTTTTGTAATTTTATTTTCGGGGGTCTATTATTGGACCCGTGGAATTATTCATCATCTCTCTCTCTTACATTTAACTATATGTGCAACTAAATGTATAACCACATTTAAGTATATTTATAAATACATGTATAACAATAAACAACATTAGTTTAAACTATATGTGTATAACTATATATAAATATTTGTATAACTAAATAAATGTCTATATAATTATATTAACTATATTGGTAACTATATATACATTTATGTATTAAAATAATTAAAACAAAATATTTTTTATAACGTTGTTTAGATTTATGTATAACTACTTATAACTACTTGTATGAATATATCTATATATAACTATATGTTTAACTATATATAACTCTATTTTTAATCGTATATACTATAGGTATAAGAATATTTAACTATAAATAATTATCTTTGACAACATGTATAACTATAAAAATATTATACATAACTATATTTAAAAATATAATTAACAACATATATTTAATATATATTTTTATATATTAGTATATAAAAATGTATTATACTATATCTATACCTCTATATAACTATATGTATATATATATAAAATTATATGAAAAAATATATATACCTACATGTATAAATCTAAGTATAACGATATGTGTAACTATATGTATAACTACAAGTAACTATATTTATAATTACATGTATAACAACATACAACATTATTTTTAACTACATGTTTATAACTATATATAAATATTTGTATAACTATGTAACACTCTATATAATTAAATATAACTATATTTGTAACAATGTATACATACATACATATATATATATATATATATATATATATATATGTAAATCTATATATTTGTTTATAACATTGTATACATTTATGTATAACTACTTATAACTACTTGTATGTATATATCTATATATAACTATATGTTTAACTATATATAACTCTATTTTAACTATATATACTATTAGATATAAGAACATATAACTATAAATAATTGTCTTTGACTACATGTATAACTATAAAAACATTATACATAACTATAATTAAATATATAATTAAGAACAAATATTTATGATAGATTTTTATATATTAGTATATAAAATGTATTTTACTATATCTATACCTATAGATAACTATATGCATACATATATAAAATTATATGAAAAAATATATATACCTACATCTTAAATATAAGTATAGCTATATGTGTAACTATATGAATAACCACATGTAACTATATTTATAATTACATGCATACCAACATACAACATTATGTTTAACTACATGTCTATAACTATATATAAATATTTGTATAACTCTCTAACACTCTATATATTTATACATATATAACTCTATTTTTAATATACATATATATAACTACACTCTATATATTTATACTATATATACAACTATATGTCTAACTATATATAACTCTATTTTTAATTATATATACCATAGGTATAAGAACATATAACTATAAATAATTGTCTTTGACTACATGTATAACTATAAAAATATTATACATAACTATATTTAAAAATATAAATAACAACATATATTTAATATACATTTTTATATATTCATATATAAAAATGTATTCTACTATATCTATACCTATATATAACTATATTTATACATATATAGAATTATATGAAAAAATATATATACCTACATGTATAAATATAAGTATAACTATTATGTGTAACTATATTTATAACCACATGTAACTATATTTATAATTAGATGTATAATAACATACAACATTAAGTTTTACTACATGTGTATAACTATATATAAATATTTGTATAACTATGTAACACTCCATATAATTAAATATAATTATTTTGTAACTATGTATACATATATATAAATATATGTAAATCTATATATTTGTTTATAACATTGTATACATTTATGTATAACTACTTATAACTACTTGTATGAATATATCTATATATAACTATATGTTTAACTATATATAACTCTATTTTAACTATATATACTATAGGTATAATAAAATATAACTATAAATAATTATCTTTGACTACATGTATAACTATAAAAACATTATACATAGCTATATTTAAATATATAATTAAGAACATAGATTTATTATACATTTTCATATATTAGTATAAAAAATGTATTTTACTATATCTATACCTATAGATAATTATATGTATACATTTAAAAGTATATTAAAAAATATATATACCTACATGTTAAATATAAGTATAACTATATGTGTAACTATATGAATAACCACATGTAACTATATTTATAATTACATGTATAACGACATACAACATTATGTTTAACTACATGTCTATAACTATATATAAATATTTGTATAACTATGTAACACTCTATATAATTAAATAAAACTATATTTGTAACTCTGTTAACACACACACACACACACACACACACACACACACATATATATATATGTAATTCTATATATTTGTTTATAATTTTGCATACATTTGTGTATTACTAATTATAACTACTTGTATGAATATATCTATATGCAACTATATGTTTAACTATATATAACTCTATTTTTAATTATATATGCTATAGGTATAAGAACATATAACAATAAATAATTGTCTTTGACTACATGTATAACAATAAAAATATTATACATAACTATATTTAAATATATAATTAAAAACATATATTTAATATACATTTTATATATTAGTATTTAAAAATGTATTTTACTATATCTATACCTATAGATTACTATATGTATAAATATATAAAATTATATGAACGAATAAATATACCTACATGTATAAATATAAGTATAACTATATGTTTAACTACGTGTATAACCACATGTAACTATATTTATAATTACATGTATAACTATATGTGTATAACTATTTATAATTATTTGTATAAATATATAAAACTCTATATAATTAAATATAACTAAATGTGGCATTATTTCTTATTCTGACAATATTTTAGTAGCTCGTGGAGTTTGAACTTACTACCTCGAAGGAGGCTCACTTTGATCTCAAAATTTAATGTATCGAGCCTTTTTTTTTGATGTGTCAATATATATATATACACACACATTTAATTGATATTTATAATATATATATATATATATATATATATATTGGTTTTTGTGTGTAGGTATATATATTTTATTGAACACGTGGAATAATGTTAAAAAATATCGATTAATATTCAAGCTCATTTAAATTCATTGAAAAAAAATGGAGACATGAATATTAATAAACAAATCAAGCATCATTGAACTTCATTGAATTTTAATTTTACCCATTTATTCATATTAAAAATTTGTTAAATTTATCAAAAATGTTTAATAAAGAAAATTAAATATAAATCATAAATATGTCTGGAATACATTTGTATATCTTCAGAATACATCAAAACACTTTGTTTTTGTTATTCTAATTGAATTTTGAGTATTAATACACATTATTACTAATAAATGAGAGTTGTTAAAATATTATCATATGCTTATTTAAATAATATTGTAATGCATTGGAATACAACAATAATATTATTTTATCATTTTTATTTTATAGTGTCAAATTAAAATTAATTAACATTAAACATTTTTATTGTGATTGTCCACAGCACCATTGCATTTGCTAAGGGTGTGTTTTGATTTTGCTGTTTGTTATTACAAAATTCTTCTTTTAGCTTAACTATTACCATATATTTCATTTTCCATTGAAATTATATAATAGATATTTGTGTCAAAATAATATTGTGTAAAGTGAAGTTATTATCACAATAATATAAATGACCGAAGATCCTCCTCATGCACACAATATTAATCTGGATGTTTGTAGTAAATTATTACAAGTTTTAAAATCATTAATTACTAGTATATAAGTGATGGTTATATCTTTAATTTTGTGAAATTAATAATTTCCCATTTTTCGTATTGATTAGGTATTAATTGAGGTGTATGTAAGTTTTATTAAGCAAACTATCTTTTGATTGTAGTTTTCCACAAAATAATTATAGTGTTAATGTCTATAATTATTTATATCTCAAATTAGTTTAAATTTATAAGGCAAGATATCTATAATTGTAGCTTGCTTCACATCTATGTTTTCTAGTTGAATACTTTGTATGATATGTTTTCATTCATGTCTGAATTCTTCATTAATTCATTTGCCAAAGTTCTTGGAATTGTATCTCCATTCCATTAATTTATTCTTTTTTTTATTTTAATATTCAAAGATTGAGTTGAATCATAATAAAAATTGTGCTATTTGATTTTCATTGAGAAGTGAGAAGCTTACTCCTTCAAAATTTCAATTTAATTCTTTTCGCTTTCCTTTCTTGTCCATTCACATATTTTACTCCATTCATCAAGTAATAGCATGATATCTATTAATCTTTACCATTCTAAAAAATGCTTTATTTATTAAAGCAGATTCTGCAAATGTATTACCTCGATATTTAAAATATTTATTATTTAAATATTTATTTGTAAGTAATTTTATTTAATTATTAGTATATTTTGAAGTAATTATATGTTTCATTCAAAATAATAATTGTGCATTATTCTTTGCAAATAAAATAGGCAAAATGAGTTCAGATCATCATTGGATGTACAAAAGGTTTATGAATGGAATTTTGAATCACTTTTTTTGAGTAGGCTTGAAACTTTGATCAACTTTGTGGGTAGTCAATCAAGATGGATGGATGAAGAAAAAATTAAGTGCCAATGTAAGAACCAAAAGTGTCAGAATATCTAATTTCGTGATGTAAACACTCTAAGATATCATTTGGCTAAATATGGCTTTGTACCAAATTATTTTGTTTGGATTTATTATGGGGAAAGTACAATCGCTCTGATCAGTGATCAAAATGAGGGTACTGAATTATTTGCATGTGGTGAAGAAGTATCATACACATACCATAGAATGGTCATGGAAGCTACTGGTGTTGACTTTAATTTGGATTACTTGGATGAACCACAAAAACCTGAAGCTTAGAAATTTTATTAAATACTTAAAGCTATAGATAATGAGTTGTGGCATGGCTATAAAACACATTCACAATTGTCACTTGTGACTCGACTTATGGGCATGAAATTACAAAATCATATGTCTGAAAAATTTTTTGATCAGGTGACATAACTAATGAAGTAGATTGTTTTGGAATATAATTTGGACACTAACAACTTTTACAACACAAAGAAGTTAGTACGAGGTATGAGTATACTAGTATAAAAAATTAATTGTTGTTTCAATGGATGTATGTATATATTGGGGTGGTCAAAGTAATGTTATTAGCTGTAAGTTTTGTGATCATCTTTGGTTTAAGAAGGCACCTTGTGTTGTAGATATGTGACAAAAGATGAAAGTTGCATTTAAGAAGATGTATTACTTTTCTTCAATTTTTCAATTATAGAGACTATATGCATCAAATGCTAAAGAAAATGATATGAGGTGACATTCTGAACATGAGATTGAAGAAGGGGTTATGTTTCTTCCATTAGATTCACTTTATTGAAAGTATTCTATTCATATACATAAATATTTCTCTGCTAAAAGTCAAAATGTGAGATTAGGTCTCTACACTGATTGATTTCATCCATTTGGACAATCTGGATAATAGTATTCAACATGGCCAGTGATAGTGACACCTTATAATTTACATCCATGGTTGTGTATGAATGAGCAATATATGTTTTTGACAATATTGGTTCAATGGCCAAAAAATTTGAAATACATGCTAGATGTTATCTTATAGCTTCTTATAGTAGTGTTAAATTATTTGTGGGATGTTGGCGTGAATACAAATGAAATCTCAAAGAAGAAAAATTTTATTTTGCGGGCATCCCTTATGTGGATAGTAAGTGACTTTCCAACATATTAAATATTGTCTGGTTGAAGTATTACAAGATAATTTGCATGCCCATATTGCATGAAAATGTCCGATGAATTTACTCTCAAATTTAGTGGTAAATAGTCATGGTTTGATAATCATCATAATTTTTTACCTATTAATCATTCATTCCTAGAAATAGAAATGCATTTCGAAAAAATACATTAGAGATAATAGTTGCACAAGCTATTCATTCTGAAGATGATATTTTAGCAAAGATTCAGAGTTTAGGTATGAAGAAGTTAACTAAAAAGAATTCTATTGAAACTAATGGACCAATATGCAAAATATTTGGATGGAGGAAATGCGATATATTTTGTGACATGCCCTATTAGAAGTCCAATTTTATTCGTACTAACTTGGATGTAATCCATATTTAAAAAATATGTTTGATAATATTTTCAACATTATCCTTAATTTAGATGGAAAAACAAAAGACACTTTAAAATCAAGAGAATAGCTAAATGATTAATGTCAGCATCCTGATTTAAACTGAATGAGACAACAGGAAAATTCTTTAAAGCTTGTTACACACTTGATAATAGGCAAGAAAGATATTATGTGAATGTCTTAAAAATTTGAAATTTTATGATGGATATGTGTCTAATATGGGTAGATGTGTGGATATGAAGAATCTTAAGTTATTTGGAATGAAAAGCCATAACTATCATGTATTTATGAAAAGATTAATAATAATTGTATTCCATGAATCACTTACCCTTTGTGTTTGGAAGGTACTTACATAATTTAGTTTGTTCTTCAAATAGCTTACTACAACCACTATCAAAATAGATAACATGATGAGGCTGGAGAATGGCATGCCACTTATTCTTTGTAAGCTTGAACAAATACTCCCACAGAGCTTCTTTGACTCAGTGGAGCATTTTTCGATTCATTTGGCATATGAAGACAAGATAGCAGGCCTAGTACAATACAAGTGGATTTATCCTTTTGAAAGGTAAATACATATAAGTAGCTGTGTTTTATTATTTCAAATATAAAGTAATATTGTAATTTAATATAATTGAAAGCTAACATTTTTATTGTAGGCATCTTCATACGTTGAAATTGAATGTTAGAAACTAGGAAAAAGTTGAAAGTTTAATTTGCAATGCATATTTAGTAGAATAAGCATCATTTTTTTGTTCTTATTATTTTGAGGATCATGTCAATACAAAGAATAGAAATGTGTCTCGATTTGATGAAGGTCATGTGCTCCTAGAAAATGATTTCGTGGACAAGTTATCTATCTTCAAGCACCCTGGAAGAGCATTTAGAAAAGCAAAGAAAATATGTATGACAAATGAAGAGTACAAAGCAACCCAGAGCTACGTGTTACTTAATTGTTAGAAGGTTGCACCATATATTGAGTATCTATACCCAAAATGGTTGTAGATTTAATCATAGTTAAAATTTATTTACATTTTTCTTCCGCTGTTTATATTTGTGTAGTATTTATGTTGAGCAATTAAAAAAATGCAACCAACAATTTCCAGCCATGAGGACGATTGTATGCTAGAAATAGAATTTCTGAATTGGTTCAAAAACAATGTGAGAATTATTAAGTTTAAATTTTTGAATTATTTAATTTTTTTAGTATCTTTTAGTTTTAAACATCATTTATATTATTTATTCAACATGCAAATGATCCTTCAAATAGAAATTCCAATATTTTCATTCAGAATCTAAGTAAATGCCCATTTAGATATGTGAGAACCTATCCTGTGTATTTTGTCAATGGATATAAATTTCACCCAATTATGCATGGTTCTTCTAAAGCAACAATGAATAATCGTGTATGCATTAAAGGATCAATTTATAGTGCAGATGAGATTGATTATCATGGTCAACTCACATAAGTTATTGAGTTGGAGTATTCTGGACTTGAAAATAGCAGGATTGTATTATTTAAGTGTGAGTGGTTTGATCCTACATGAAATATGGGTACAAAGATTCATTCGGATTATAAGCTAGTTGATTTTACCCATAAATATAGATATAATCGATATGTGTCATTTATTATGGTAGTTCAAGCCACTCAAGTATATTATAGTACATATCCATGTGTATCTCATGATAAGAAAAACTAGTGCATGATTTGCAAAATTAAAGTTCGATCAAATTTTAAAGTACCAACATTTCAAGAAAGAAGTGCAACCATAGATATTTCACCGGAATTCCAATAAGATGACATTGATAATAGTGTGTCTGTGCATGTAGATGAAGATCCTATAAATTTATGTGACTAAAATAGTGGCCTAATAGAAATTGAAGATGAACATTTTCTATCTGAAGATGAGTTGGAACTTCCATTAGAATCAAACGAAATGATAGAAGATCCATTGGAGGATGATAGTGATGCCGATAATTAAATTGTTATGATTATTTTATAATATTATACTATCAAAGATTTTTTATATTTTGTTGAAATCTATTGGTGTGTATTATTCTAAAATGCATGGTTATTCATCATATCTCTATTATTTGTTCTATGTTATTATTTTTTGTATAGTTGATGGAACCTAAATAACGTGATCGTGGTGGAGATGGATGTTGATGTAGAAATGGACGAAATTAATCTTGTATTTTACATCCTGTTACAAATTTAGTACCATCTCATACCTACAATATCAAGACTTCAACATCATAATCACCATCTCCATCTCCATCATCATCATTATCTTTAACACCTTTACCATCATCTTTGACACCTTTACCAACATCTTTATTAGATATAAGCCCAACACCCATTGTCCTTCCTTCACATACTTTTGATCCATCATCAATTTCTACACCACCTTGTACACCGACAGTTCTCCCATTTACAATACCATCGACATCATAAAATGTTGTACCTTCCTCCTGCATTCAGTACTTAGTTAGTAATTGAGATTGTGGATGGGAGGTATAAGAAATATGTAAATATTAGTTGAATAAAAAAGTATGATGTTTCTTATAGTAGTTTTTTTATATATAGTATTGGTTTGCTTGTTTCAATGTTATTTATTTATTTGTATAGTTTTATTCCATCTCACAAGTGTTCGGTTATAATTACAAATTCTTTCAATAAAATGATCGATTCTAAAGCATTCTAATGAAAGAAAGTTTTGGAATTGATAAGAGAGTCTAATTTTAATGACTTTCATGTAAAAACAATGAAATAAAAGCATTTGAAATTATTTACATAATTAGTTAACTAATATGTTGGTTATTATTCAAGTGGTAAATAATAATGTCATTATTATTAATAAATTTTTTTTGTGATTTTTTTATATATAGAATCATTGTCACCATCCCCATTAATCCCAAGCCTTTTCTTAACAACTTGACTGGGAAGTCGATCATTGTAAAACTCAAGTGGGGAATGGAATACAAAGGTGAGCTAGCTTGTATTCTTTTCCTATGCATTGCAGTTTTTTTCTCATTTTTTATCTTTGTTTTTTTAGGTTTCCTTGCTTCGGTGGATTCCTATATGAACCTACATGTGTGAAAAAATTCAATACCACGCAGCATGTTGTCATTTCAACTTCCATTTCCCTTTTGTTTGGCACTTTCTAACTTTTTTATAATTAACCCTGGACTAATGCATGAAGCTGGGAAACATAGAAGAATATGTTGATGGGCAGTTCACTAGAAATCTTGGAGAAATCATGATTTGGAATTTAAAAATAAGCTTATGTTTATCTTGTTGTGTGAAATTTCTAGCAAATGGTAGTTGGTGTTGTATGCTCTAGTTTATCTGTTTATCAGCGACATTGTGTTGTGTTCTTTATTGGTTTGTAAATGTAGTATGTTATGCTCCATATGTAGGCGTAACAATATTCTCTATCTACATGGAGTACCAGAGGATAAAGAACTAGAAGATGCTTACCATGCCTGAAAGACCTATATGTGTGTTCTTTAAGCCCTAAAATATCTCCTTCTGTTGTCTTTGATGGTATGTTTATTTGCATGAAAGTACATGTGTCTGTATTTGGACACACACACACAAGCACATACATACATGAACAAGTATACATACATGCAACTGATTGCAATGTTAAAAAAAGTGATGTTGGAAGTGCAGCTAGATACAAAAAGGGAAATTGCAGATACAAGGAAGGAGTTGGAGGGGGGAGAGGAAATGTAAACTATAACTATAGGAAGCAATGCAGATGACCGTGGAGGGATATGCTCAAGTGCTAGAGTAGTATGCATATTTTGCGGAGGTAGGGAAAAGAAAGCAACGTTAATTTCATAGACAGATTATACTGTATGCACTGTCATTAGATACATCGATGAAGAATAAGATGTAATCAAGTTTTGTTATGTTTCTATTTTAACTATGTAACATATTGTATCAAGTTATTTTATTAACTGATTTTATTTTTTATTAATTATAAATATTGGTTTAAAGTTTATATTTTTATTAAATTTTATATAAAAATTAAAAAATATGTAATTAAATTTTATGTAAAAAATTAAAAATGTGAAAATAAATTTGGAATGAAAATAGCTAGGGATTTTCCCTCACTAATTTAGCTACGAAAATTTTTCCACTAATTTAGTTAGGGAATTTTATCTCGCTAATTTTGCTTTAGAAATTTCCTTCGTTAATTTTGCTATGGAATATAGTACTCATTAATTTTTGTGGCAAGCACTTTAGATTAGGAAAGGTTCCATCATTAATCCATTATTATATCTACTTTAGCGATGGAAAACCCCCATATTTCTAGAGAATTTTTCCTAGCTATTTGGGATCTTTCTTGTGGTGCATAATGTCAAACTCACATTGACTATTAAGAAATCATAATTAAAAAAAACTAAATTAAATTAGTTCAATTGAAGAATTGAAAGATGAGGCAGATAAGTTCATCGTGTTGTAGTTCAACACTACCACATTCACAAAATGATGATCCATTGTTTCAACTAATAGATGTATGAATTCTAAAATTGCAAGCTCATTCTGCAACATTTATGATTCTAGTCACTAATATCGTTGCTCATTTAATAGCAAAAAAAAAAACAAAAAACAAATAATCAAAACAAATTGATCCGGCTCAACTTGAAACAACTTTGTAGATGCGATAGGAACTTACTTCATCATTGTCAATGCCAACCAGGATAAATAAAGATGCATGGCACCGGTATATGATTTTGTAGTTATGATGCTCCACAAATGAGTACCAAACAGAGATAACAACACAAAAATAACTTCAAATAGTGGAACAATACCCATGGCTATGAAGAATCCACATCTATAAGAAATAAAATCAGAAAAGAAGTAACAAGATGATTAAAAAATAATAATGACCCACTGCTTTATCTGCTTAAGGCGTCTCCAAATGATTTCACCGTATAAGGCATGTTGTTCATCAATAGCTCACCATTCATAGTTGAACTTCCATCATTATATGGTAGATAATAGTTATTAAATTTTTGAATTGAACTTACATCATCATAAAAATATATCATACAAACAGAAGTTTGCATATCTTTTTAGTCTGTACAAATTATTAGGTGGTAATTAATAAAAGGTAAACCAAATTTTTCTAATTCAACAATATTTCAAATTTAGTTTAGTTGATCGTGAGGATTGTATGCAGCAAAAAGAGATCCAGGTAGTGATTATCACTTATAGATAACATGAATAATGTCCCCCCACCCTCCCCCCGCTACTAATATCTCTAGGGGGTAAACATAGCTGAGCCTACAGATTCTCCAGCAGGTTTTTCTAAAAAAATTTTTTCCATTGAACCATTTTTTTTCTAATATAGATGGACATAGAGTGAGCTCAAGTCTGACATATCTTTTTTTCCTGATTTACATACATTGAACTTGTCTGCCTTTGTGCACGAAAACTCATGTGGGGCATGATAAATGTTATGCCTTGTCATTCTTGCATTCAAAATAATACATGTTGCTCCCATATTCGCATCCACTTATGATAAGATTTGCCAGCTATAATTCCCTTTGTGCTTTCATTTTGATATCCCCATCTACAGTAGAAGAAAATCTTTATAGTCAAAGAAGTAAGAACAGTAACAATCATGTTTGCAGAATAGAATACCAATGTTTTTTTGATGGATTTGATTAAAAAGGATGTTTAGAAGAATTAAGAAATTAGAGTAGAGAAAAGAAGAGATGCCTAACAAAAGATCAAGTGAAGGCAATGAAGAAAAACTTTGAAGTGGAAAACAAGCTTGAACTAGAGAGGAAAAAAAACTGGCTCATGAACTTGGCTTGCATCCAAGACAAATAGTTGTTTGGTTCTAAAACAACCATGCTAGGTAGAAAACCAAGCATTTAGAGAGAGATTATGGCCTCCTGAAAGCAAATAATGACTCACTGAAGCTCAATTATGAAGCCCTTAAACATTATCACGTAGCCTTGATAAAACAAATTTGGGAACTAAAGGCACATCTTAATGCTGAAAACATGGAGACTAGTAGCTTGTTCAACAAGGAGGAGGGTCTTTTACCAGAAATAGACTAGGAGGAGTTTAAGAGTGGATTATTAGATAGTGATTCGAGTGCGATCCTGAAGGATGATAATAGTTTGGATTCTGGGATTTCTTCTATCAGGTTGAAAAATTGTAGCAGATCACACATCAAATTACGATAGTCAAGCATGGAATCATGGATTAATACATACAGACATGGAATGGGGTTGATACAGACATGGAATGGATTAATATAATTTTTTGTGAATTCAATATATTTTTATGAATATAATAAGAAATAAATTTATAGTCATAAAATTTTATATTATTTGATATATATTAAATTTATAAAAATCCTAGATTAACTTATAATAAAAAGATCATAAAAAATAAATATTTATTATTTTAATAAGAATAGAATATAAAAAGCTAATAATCAAAATAGTATGCAATGGTTTAATTATTAAAAATTTTAGTAAGGGCAAAAATAAAACATGAATTCAAATAAACTAAGGTCAATTTGATAAAACTTTTCAAATGTGTTAATAAGGCAAAAAATTATTTTAAGTATTTTTAGGACAAAAAAATATCATTAGTAATATTTAAAAAAAAATTGAAACTCTAAAAAACACTTAAAGTGTTCTTTTAATAAACACTTGGATATTATTTTTTTATAATGCTTGAAGTGTTATTTTAAAAATTCAAATTTTTTTGTAAATATTTTTTAAAAGATTCCTATAATCATAAAAATAGTTTTATTATAGTTTTATTAATATAAATATATTCATTATTTTAGATTTTTTATAAATATTTTTTTATAATCATACAAGTAATAATTTTAAGCTTTTATTAATACAAATGTTTATGTATATTCATTTATTAATTCAAAAAATTTAAAAATTGTTTATAATTATAGAATTAATTATTTAATGGTTTTATTAAAACATATATTTAAATTTATTTTTTAATTAAATCAAATATTATTTTTTAAATATTTTTACTATTTTATAATTCTTTATATAGTTAATTTAGGCTTTATTAAAATAAATTTTTATTTTGTATTTATATATTTTTGTAATTATATATTTATAATATCCTATTATTATTATTATATGAGATGACATCTTTCAAGGAACCCTAATCTATAGACCATGACAAACCTTTAATATAAAAAATTACATCAAATATTAAAACAAATAATATAAAAAAAGAAAATAATTCAGAATAGATTAATGATAGAAATAATCCTTAGATAAATAGCTAGGAAAAATTCCAAGCTAAGTGTATATATTTTTGTAAAAATTATTAATTAAGGATGAATTGCTTGCATTTAATATATAATTGTAAAAATTTTATAGAGAATGATTTAGCGAGTGTTTTTTTCTCTAGATAAGTAGCTAGAAAAAATCCATATCAAAAGTCATTGCTAAGTTTCCCGCCATTCTTTATGACAAATTCTATGACAATAATAGATAGGGAAATCTTTCAATCGAAAATTGCTATCTCTAATCTGTCACAAATCCATTACAAATTTGTTATTCAATGTAAAATCAAACAACTCTCACTATTCCCCAACTAATCACTTGCAAATTAGCAAGGAAATATATTCCTAGCAAAATATTCGTAGGTAATTATTATAGATATATAAATATAAATATAGACAGAAAGATAAATAGGAATATAGAGTGATAGACATATAGACAGATAGATAGATAGATAGATAGACATATTGATAGATGTATAGAAAGATAGATATACATATATAAAGATAAATAGATAAATATATAGACAAATAAACATATAGACTAATAGAACGATAGATAGAAAGAAGGATGGATAGATAGGTATATAGGTAAGTAGATTAATAAACAAATAGATAGATAGATAGATAGATAAACATAAAGGTAGATAGATGGAAAGAAGGGTAAACAGATAAACAGATAGAAATATAGATATATAGATAGATAGACAGACAGATTGATAGATATTCAGATCGAAAGATTTGTAGATAGAAAGATAGATAAATTGATAGAAAGATAGATAAATAGATGGATAGATAAATAGGTAGATAGATAGATAGATAAATATATAATAGATAGATAGATAGATATATATATATATATATATATATACATATAAATATATAGAAAGATAGATTGATTGACAAATTGACAGATAGATAGACAAATAGATTGATTGAAAAATGGATAAATAGATAGATTAATTGATGATGAGATAGACAAATAGACAGATAGATAGATATATACATAGGCAGTAAGATAGATATTTTGACAGATAGTTAGATAGAGAGGTTAGTAGATATTAAGATGGAAAAATTGATAGAAAGATAGATATATATATAGATTATAGACACATATATAGGTAGAAATGTAGATAGAGAGAATAGATAGATATTTAATAGATAAATAGAAAGATAAATAGTTAGATAGATAGATACATAGATAGACATATAGACATATAGACATATAGACATATAGAAAGATAGATACATTAATAGATTTATAGATAGACAGATCAACATATAGGTAGAATTGATAGATGGATAGATAAACAGATTGATAGATGGTGAGATAGACAAATAGACAAATTAAAAAATAGATAGATAGATAGTTAGAAAGACAAATAGACAGGTAGACAGATTGATAGATATATAGACATATAGACTAATGATAGTAGAAATATAGATAGATTGACAAATAATAGATAGAAAAATAGAAAGATAGATAAATAGAAAGATAAATAATTAGATAGATAGACAGATAGAGAGAAATATACAAATAGACATATTGATAGAAAGATAGATTGACATATAAGGAAATTGACATATAGATAGATAGATTGACATATAGACAGATAGACATATAGTCAGTTAGATAGGTAGACATGTAGACAAGTAGATAAACAGATAAATAGATAGATATATAAAGAAATAGTTAGATAGAAAGATAAATGGATATCTAAAAAGATAGATGATTGACTGAGACACAGATATATAGACTAATATACAAATAGATAGAGAGATATACAAATAGATAGATATTAAGATAGACAAAATGATAGATAGATAGATATATAGATAGATATATAGATAGATATATAGATAGATATATAGATAGATATATAGATAGATATATAGATAGATATATAGATAGATATATAGATAGATAGATCGATAGACCAATTGAAAGAGAGACAGATAGACAAATACACAAAAAGATAGCTAGATAGATAGACAGATAGAGATATAAACAAATAAATAGATAGACAGATAGATTAATTGATTGAAAGATAGATAGATTGAATAATTTAAAGATAGATAGATAGACATATAGAAAGATATACAGATAGATATATATAATGATAGACAATAGATAGATAAATAGATTGATTGAAAAATAGATAGGTAGACAAATAGAAAGATAAGAAGATAGATAAATTGATACACAAATAGACAATTAGACAGATATAAAGATAGATAGATAGGTAGAGAGATAGATAAAGAGATATATAGATATATAGATATATAGATATATAGATATATAGATATATAGATATATAGATAGATAGTAGAAAGATAGATTGACAGATTGAAAGATTGATAGATAGACAGAAAGATATAAAGATAGATAGACATATAGATATATAGACAGATAAACATATATATAAATTGATAGATAGATCCCTAGATAGAAAATATATAGATAGACATATAGATTGATAGAATTTAAAGAGATAGAAAGATAGATAAATAGACAGATAGTCCGATAGATAGATAGATAGATATACATATAGAAAAATAGACAAATAGACAGATATACTGAAATACTGATAGACATATAGACATATATATCGAAAGAAAGATATATAGATAGACTGAAAGATAATTAGATAGAAAGATATATATATATATATATATATAGATAGATAGACACATATATAGATGGACAAATAGTTAGATAGATAGAAAGAAAAATATACATTTTGACTGATAGATAGATAAATAGATAGGAAGATAGATTGGTAGATTGAAATATAGATAGTGGAATAGATAAATTGATTGATAGACATATAGATTAAAACATAGACATATAGACAGAATGATAAATAGACAAATAGATAGATACATAGATAGATATATAGGTATATAGGTAGATAGGTAGATATGTAGATAGGTAGACACATAGAGACATAGATAGATGCATAGATAGATATACACATAGAAATATAAATTGATAGACATATAGGTAAATAGGCAGATAGACAAATAGATGGACATACAGATAAATAGATAGATAGGCAATTAGATCAAACGATTAATAGATATATAGATAGATAGAATTATAAAAATATTGATAGATAGAAAAAAACATATAGACAAATAGTCAGATAGAAGGATAGACAAGTAGACAAATAGAAAGAAAGACATATAGAAAAATATACAAATAGATAGATAGATAGATTAACAAATAGATAGATAGATAAATAGATATATAGATAGTTAGATTGATTGATTGATAAATTGATAGATAGATAGAAAATCGATAGATAGATAGACAGATAGACATATAGATAGATAAATAGACAGATAGATATTAAAGATAGATAGATATATAAAGAGATAGATAGACAAATAGTTAATTAGATAGATAAAATGATATCCACATAGACTAATAGACTAATAGACAGATAGACTAATAGACTGAAAGATAGATAAATAGAAATTTTGATAGATAGATAAAAAATATATAACTAATAGACAGATAGACAAATATACAGTTAGAAATATCGATACATTGATAGACAACTAGAAATGATTATAATTAAATATATAGTTAGTTAAATATATAGACAGATAGATAGATAAATAGATAGATAGACTAATAGACATATAGATAGATAGATACATAGACAAATAGATAGATTAATAGATAGATGGATAGATAGATAAATATTTAATAGATAGATAGATAGATATATAGATAGATATATATATCTATATATACACACATATAAACATATAGAAGGATAGACAAAATTATAGATTGACAGACATATAGATAGATAGATAGATTGATTGATTGATTGACAAAATTATTTGTCAAACAGTTAGTTAGACAGATAAAATGATATCCACATAGACATATAGACTAATAGACTAATAAACTGAAAGATAGATAAGTTGAAATTAAGATAGATAGATAGATAGATATATTGTTTGATTGAATAATAGACAGATAGATAGATAAAAATACATATAAACTAATAGACAGATAGACAGATAGACAAATATACAGTTAGAAATATCAATACATTGATTGACAACTAGAAATGATTATAATTAAATATATAGATAGTTAAATATATAGACAGATAGATAGATAAATAGATAGATAGACTGATAGACATATAGATAGATAGATACATAGACAAATAGATAGATTAATAGATAGATGGATAGATAGATAAATATTTAATAGATAGATAGATAGATATATATATATATATATATAAACATATAAATATATAGAAGGATAGAAAAAGGTATAGAATGACAAATATATAGATTGATAGATAGATAGAAAAATAGATAGATTGAAAAATGGATAGATAGATTGATTAAAAGATGATTAGATAGACAAATAGACAGCTAGAAAAATAGATATATAGATATAAAGATAGTTAGGTTGACTTATAGTTAGATAGAGAGATTAGTAGATATTAACATAGGCAAATTAATAGAAAGAAAGATAGATTATAAACACATATATAGGTAGACATATAGATAGATAGAATAGATAGATGATTAATAGATAGATAGTTAGTTAGTTAGATAGATAGAAAGATAGATAGACATATAGACATATAGAAAGATATTTTCATTGATAGATATATAGATAGACAAATAGACATATTTGACATATGGATAGATAGACAGATTAATAAATAAAGTGATAGACAATTAGACAAATAGAAAAATAAATAGATAGAAATAAAAATAGACAGATAGATAGACATATAGACAAATGATAGTAGAGAGATAGATAGATAGACAAATATTATATAGAAAAATAGAAAGTTAGATATAAAAAAAGATAAATTGATAGATAGATAGATAGAGAGATAGACTGATAGACATATTGACAGAAAGATAGATTGACATATAAAAAAATTGACAGATAAATATTTAGCTAGATAGACATATTGACAGATAGACATATAGTTAGTTAGACATGTAGACATGTAAACAAGTAGTCAGGCAAATAAATAGATAAATAAATAAATAAATAGTTAGATAGATAGATAGACATATTGATATATAGAAAGATAGATAGATAGAATGAGACACAGATAAATAGACTGAGACACAGATAGATACATAAATATACATATAGATAGATAGACAAATAGATAGATAGAGAGATAGACAAAATGATAAATAGACATATATATTGATAGGTAGATATATAGATATATATATATATATATATATATATATATATATACTTTGATTGAAAAAGAAATAGATAGACAAATATACAAAAAGATAGCTAGATAGATAACAAATAGAAATATAAACAAATAGATAGATAAACTGAAAGATAGATAGATTGACTAATTTATAGATAGTAGATAGACACATAGAAAGATAGACAGATAGATATATGTATATATATATATATAATGATAGACAATAGATAAATATATAGATAGAAAGATAAATTAATAAATAGATAAACAGATACACAAATAGATAGTTAGATAGATATAAAGATAGATAAAGAGATACATAGTTATATAGATATAGAGATAAAGAGATATAGAGATATACAGATAGTTAGATAGTTAGAGAGATAGATTGATAGATAGACAGATTGAAAGATAGATAAATAGATAATGATAATCAGATAGACATATATACAAATAGATAGATTGCTAGATAGACAAATAGATAGATAGACATATAAATTGATAGAATTTAGAAAGATAAATATATAAATAAATAGACAGATAGTCAAATAGATAGATAGATAGATAGATATACATATAGATAGATAGATAGATAGAAAGATATACTGGTAGACTAATAGACTACTAGACATATAAACAGATATATCAAAAGAAATATATATAGATAGACTGAAAGATAATTAGATAGAAAGATAGATATAATGATAGATAGAAAGACACATTTATAGATAGATAGATAGTTAGTTAGTTAGATAGAAAGACAAATAAACCTATTGACTTATAGAAAGATAGACAAATAGTTAGATAGAAAGAAAAATATACATATTGACTGATATATAGATAAACAGATAGGTAGAAAGATAGATAGATTGACAAATAGATAGGGGTATAGATAAATTGATATATAGATAGATAGATTGAAACATAGAAATATAGATAGATAGATAGACAGATAGATACATAGATAGATACACAGTTATACAGGTAGATATGTAGATATGTAGATAGGTAGATTGATAAAGAAATAGATAGATATATAGATAGATAGATAAATTGATAGACATATAGATAAATAGATAGATAGACAATTATATAGACATATAGATAGATTGATAGATAGACAAGTAGATAGAAATATTAATAGATATATAGATAGATAAATGAGAGAATTATAGATATATAGAAAAAAATCATATAGACAAAGAGTCAGATAAAAGGATAGATAGGTACACAAATAGAAAGAGACAAATAGATAAATATACAAATATATATATAGATAGATTGAAAAATAGATAGATAACTAAATTAATATATATATATATATAGATAGATAGATAGATTGATTGATTGACAAATAGATAGATAGACATATAGATAGATAAATAGACAAATAGAGATTAAAGATAGATAGATATATAGAGAGATATATAGACAAACAATTAGATAGATAGATAAAATGATAACCATATATACAGATAAACTAATATACTAATAGACTGATAGATAAAAAGATAGATAGATAGATTAATAAACATATAGATAAATAAATAGACATATAAACTGATATACAGATAGATAGATATACAATTAGAAAGATCGATACATTAATAGACAAATAGAAATGATTATAATTAAATTTATAGATCATTAAATATATTGTCTAATAGATAGATAAATAGATAGATACATAGAAAGACTGATAGACATATAGATAGATAGATACATAGATAAATAGATAGATTAATATTTATGTAGACAGATAGATAGAGAGATAGATAGATAGGTGAAAAGACAATTATAGAGAGATAGTTAGATAGGTAGAGAGATCTCTAGATATATAGATAGCAAGATAGAGAGATAGATAGATTGATATATAGATAGATAGACAAAGAGAGATTGATAGATTTATAGATAAACAAATTTTTAGAAAGTCATATAGATAGACCTATATACATATAGACAGATAGACATATAAACAGATAGACATATAAATAGATCGGCATATAAACATATACACAAATAGATAGATAGATAGATAGTCAAACTGATTGACAGATAGATAGACAGACAGACAGATAGATAGATATAGAGACATATAGACATATAGACAAATACATTGATAGACAAAGAGATCAGATAGATATATAAATAAAAATATCATAGATAAATAGATAGACAAATAGAATGATATACAGCTAGATTTATAGACATATAAGCATATAGACTCATATACAGATAGATAGATTAATCGATAAACAGATAAGCAGATAGATAGATAGATAGACAAATATATAGATAGTCAGATAGATAGATACACAGATAGATAGACAAATAAATAGATAGACAATTAGATATATTGAAATATTGACAAATACATAGATAGACAAATATACAGATAGACATATATAGATAGATAGACAGATAGACAAATATATATAGATAGATACACAGATAGATAGATAAACATATTGACAGATAAATAGATAGACATATTGACATATAGATAGATTGACAGATAGACAATTAGACAAATAGATAGATAAATATATTGACAGATAAATAGATAGAAAAATAGACAGATAAACAGAAAGCCATATATAAAGATAGATAGTTAGATAGATAGATTAATATATAGGCAAGTAGATATATAGATAAATAGATAGATAGATAGACATATATATAATTGTACAATTAGACATATAGAAATAGGTTTGGATAAACAACTAGAGAGATAGATAGATAAAAGATAAAAAGAGAGATAGACAGACAAATAGACAGATAGATAGCGAGAGAGATAGAATAATTAAAAAATAGAAAAATAGATAGATATATATATAGATAGATAAATAAACAAAATGACACATTGAAAGATAAATAGATAGATTGATTGATTGATTGATTGATATATAGACAGGTAGATAGGTAGAAAAGTAGACAAGTAGATAAGTAGATAGGTAGATAAAAAGACAGATAGAGAGATAGATAGATAGATAGACACATAAAATACAAATCATGTGCCTATATATATAGTTACAAAAATTTTTGATATTATGAATAATAGATTGATAAATGTTACCCAATTGATAGATATGTACATATATACTACAGTTTTATATGTACATATATACTCAGTATATATGTATATATATACTGAATACATATGTACTCAGTATATATTTAAATATAATACTCAAAATTATATGTTCTTATATAATGAGTATAAATGTACAAATATTATAGTATTATTTTTACATATAAACTGAGTATATATGTACATATACTACATTATTATATGTACATATATACTAAGTACATATATACTAAGTATATATGTACATATAATACTACATAATTATACGTGCTTATATATTGAGTATATATGCACATATACTGTAGTATATTTGAAGATATACTAAGAATATAAGTACATATATGCTATAATATTATATGTACATATATACTCAGACGTATATACTTCAGTATATACATATATATTTGGTAGTATATACGTGCATAAATACTATAGTAGATCAACACACACACACACACACACACACACATATATATATATACTACAGTATAAATATATACTGTAGTATATACTGAAAGAAAACCTGAAAGAAACAACGAAAAAATTACAAAAAAATGCAATGCACAGAAGGACGTAGATCTGCATGAAATAAGAGTGTCAAGAACAAACCTGTATTTGCTTGGGACCAGAATTTTTTCGTCTATCTCACAGCTTTAAAAGCTAAGTTGTTGTTCCTATCACTAAGAGGAAAAGCCAAACCTTTTACATACCTATTATAAATTAAAACTCTACCCAAAATATTTGGGTACACAATATTATTTACAGATATATAAACATAGTAATTATAGACATGAACAAACACAAATCTAAGTTGATAGTCATACAACTTCAACAAATATCTTAAAAGATGTCCAACACTAATGTTTAGAGAGAAAGAGAGTGAAAAAAAACAAAATGTTTTAGGAATAATGAAGATATTAGAACTCGACCTCCTTTTGATCTAGCTGAAATTAGTAAAGATGGGACCCATGCATAGGACGGACCGTGGCAATGTATGAAGGCTTTGAATCAGAATTTTTTCGTGCATCTTACATCAGATGTCTTGGAAAGATTCATTATTAGGTTAATCGGCAAAGAAAAAAACAAAACTAGAATAAAGATAAATGATACCTAAATTGATGAACCACTTGTAAACGCTCCCCCCCCCCAAGCTTTTCTTAGTCTGGAGTGCATTATTCAAGAAAGATATATATTTTACAAGTATATCATTAGCCACTCAAGTAACTATATGTATTTCATAATCTTAGATATAGATTCTCTAATCCTATGAAATACATTGCTTGTGGATGCATAGATATGGTAATGCTCCAGTAAAGCGATTGAAGGCAAAGTAGTAATCTACTTTACATTACCACTATTAATTTCTCATGTTCATATGTTTGCTTTTGTACAATTCCTCTTCCTCTATTTGTGTGTGTGTGTGTGTGGAAATGTTCTAGATTTTTATATATGTTAGCATATTGTGGGAGTTAACATGTTTTTATGAATTTAGACAAGTGGGGGGGTTCATTGGTGGAAATTTCAAGTTTGATGCTAAAAAGTATTATTATTCCTTTCTTCCTTTTGTAAACATATCTGTGATTTGAGTGAAACATCTACACAATCCTATATTGTATGTAATAGTATCTTAGATGTTGCATTTATTATCTTATGATAAGGTGTGGGCAACAAGCTGTTAATATTAGTTACACAAATATAAATTCATATCAAAATATTTAATAATATTTTTTCTCATCATTTAAATCAAAATGATAACTTGTTTTATTGATATTAATATCATGTATTGTAGCAATCACAAATATTATTGGCTCATAAAATATTTAATTTTGGGCCTTTGTATTCCCCACCATATGTGCTTTGGTACATTAATTATTAAATATTTACAAAAAAATAACTAATTTTCATGTTTAGTAAAAAATGTTTAAAAATAAAATATTTCCATTTTAGTATACTATAAATGTTCCTTAGATTTATTGTCACTATATACATATAAAGTGAAAATTTATATATATAGCATATATGTATGTATGTATGTATTTAGCATATTTGTATGTATGTATGTATATATATACATGTATGTATGTATGTATGTATTTAGCATATATGTATGTATGTATGTGTGTGTGAGTGTGTGTTTATATATATATATAATTATAGTATATATACATATATATATATATGTATGTATGTAAGTATATATATATATATATATATGTATGTATATATGTATGTGTATACATGTGTATGTATGTATGTATGTATGTATATATTTTTGTAAGTATATATATATGTATGTAAGTAAGTATATTAATGCATGTACGTATGTATATATATATATATATGTATGTGAATATATATATGTGTGTGTGTTTGTATGCATATGTTTAAATATTTTTAAAAAACATTATAGTTTTCAACCTGAAACACACACACACACACGTAAACTATCCTCAAAACCTTAGTGGGTTTTATAGACTTTAACACCATTTTTGTTTTTTGACTATATGTACTAAAAAAGAAAATATATTTCCAATATAAACTATCATGAACTTGAATTTTTAATTTTGTTTATAAACAGAAAATTATAAAAGAGATAATTTTCTTTTCCAAATTTTAATTTTCAAAAATATAAGAAATTGTGTTTTTTATGAATATTTTATAATTAGTTTATTAAAACATCTAGTATATGCAGTTAAAATGGTAATATATAGTTAAACATATAGATATATAGATATATATATATAGATATATAGATAGATAGATATATATATATATATATATATATATATCTATATCTATAAATATTCATACATGTAGGTATATGTAGTTATACATAAATGTATATAAAGTTATAAACAAATATATAGATTTACATATATGTATACATAGTTATAAATATAGTTATATTTAATTATATATAGTTTTATATAGTTATAAAAATATTTATATATAGTTATACACATATAGTTAAACATAATATTCTATGTTGTTATACATGTAATTATAAAACTGGTTACATGTTATACAAATAGTTACACATTTAGTTAAACTTATATTTATACATGTAGGTATATATATTTTTTCATTTAATTTTATATATTTATACATATATTTATGTATAGGTATAGATAAAGTAAAATACTTTTTTATATATTCATATATAAAAATGTATATTAAATATATGTTGTAAATAATATATAAAAATTATTGATATTTAAATATATTTACAAATATATAGATTTACATATATGTATACATAGTTACAGATATAGTTATATTTAACTATATAAAGTTTTATATAGTTATAAAAATATTTATATATAGTTATACACATATAGTTATATTTAACTATATAAAGTTTTATATAGTTATAAAAATATTTATATATAGTTATACACATATAGTTAAACATAATGTTGTATGTTGTTATACATATAATTATAAATATAGTTACATGTGGTTATACATTTAGTTACACATTTAGTTACACATTTAGTTAAACTTATATTTATACTTGTAGGTATATTTTTTTTTCATTTGATTTTATATATTTATACATATAGTTATGTATAGGTATAGATATAGAAAAATACATTTATATATATTAATATATAAAAATGTATATTAAATATATGTTATATATAATTTATAAAAATTATTGATATTCAAATATATTTAAATACATGTAGTTTGTTTAAGTAGTTTTTGAAGGTAATATCAAAACATTTGTAGCAATTCAATTTCATGCTATGTGTTTCAAGATATGCATCTCATAAATCAAATTGTTAAAAAAATGGTATGGCATAATTTGATAATTAAAAAAATTATGATTGAGAAAAATTAAAATGTTAATAGTCTGCCACATAATTTTGATATATTCTACATGGAATATAATTTGATATATTTTAGATGTCTTTTCATGTTTTAAAAAATCATACCTAAAAAAAATAAAAGTAACATTATAAATGTATTTTTATTAAAATATAATATAACGATCATAAAAAAAGCAAGCATCATGGAATGTTAATTAACATTATCAAATATCATGTTAATAGGATTGTATAGGAAATAACTAATAATGATGTTAAACATCATTATAAAAAATTGTGAAAATCATTCAATATTATCAAAACATGAAATAACATATTTTCAAATAAATCTTAAAATATCATTAAATGCATAAAAAATCCATCAATAATAGTTAATTTATTGTATCAAAGAGTGAACACTAAAAAAAATATTGATGAATATTCTTCAATTTTCAATCAACATTCATCAAAAATTTTAGAACACGCAAAAAACATTGATAATTTATCAATAACATTAGTGACAATGAAACACAATAGAAATATTGATAATATATTTCCACGAAATTTATAGATTTTTATTAAAAACATTATGCCTCCCAATATAAATATCTAAAACATACAACATATCCAATACTTACATCAATGATATTTATAACATCAAACAAATTTCAGTGTCATTAACCCAAATTGAATTATGAAAATTTTTAACTAATATTATTATAAAAATGTGCTCTAAATATTATTTAGTTATAAATATAATCTAATATTTTCAAAAAAAAATCATTGAACAAATTTTAAAGTTTCTGAATAATATTGAAAAACATAATGCTTCATGGAAGAAAAATAATGTTACATCATATAAAGAAAAATTTTACTAATCCTTCTCTTCTACCTACCAAACATTGATGATTTAGCTCTTTCAAATTATGATTGACTATTAAGTACCAATTTTTTTAGAAGAATAATGATTAACAAAAATTGATAACAAAGATGCACTTTTATAAATTTAAAAATTCAATATTCAAAATCATGATATAATCAAGAATATCTTATGAAAATTAAAATTTGATTCATCTATTGTCCTAGCAAATAATTGGATAAGTATGCATTTGTAAAATTATGAGCTCTAACATAATAAAAAATTTTATTTACTCACATCAACTACTCTATTCCATGTTTATTGATCCTAGTTTATATTGTTATAATCATGAATACTACTTATCTCTGGTTCATAATATGAATGTCATTAAATCATGCATGAGCTTAATTTGATCACCAACAAAAGCCCGAACCACCCTAGTAATCATGGAAAAGAGCTACTATGTATTTAAATTATTGAATTATATAAGTATACCTATTGTATACAAGTGCAAAAAAAAGCTATTTTAGTTATACATAAAGTCATGAAAAAGTTACAATCCTAAAATTACTCAAGCCTAAATGCCAGTTGAATGTTTGATATGCAAATCACTCCTATAACTATTTTGAATATTAATTAAATGTGAATGCTAATTGAATGCATATTTTCTTTACTTTAATACTTCTCTTCATGTTGAAATATGTTTGTCAATAACTCCCAACATGCTAAGGTGCATGTGAATAACTAGGGCTTATAATTGCCCAGTTAATAAATTTGTAATTTGCTTTCATGGTTACATATAAGATGTTTTGACTTTTCCAATTTGGATTTTCTAATTGATTATGTGACAATCTAATTCAACATATTTCTTATGCTCATGGAAAACAAAGTTGGTAGCAATGTGCAAGGTTATGTGACCATCACAAAATAAATTTGCTACTTCCAAATGAGAAACTTGTCAATCCTTCAACAAGTATCTCAACCAAGTGAGTTCATAGGTAAATGCAAACTCGGACCAATACTATGCCTCTACTAATGATATTTACACCTTTGATTGTTTCTAACACTTCTATGGCACAAGTAACTTACCAAAAAAGTATAATAACTTATCAATTACCATTATTTAATTGGATATCTTTCTATATTGTAATCATATTCAGAGACAACAAAAATAGAACCCATAAACATTATGATTTGATTTTTCCCAAATTACAGAAGCAGAAAACATTAAGCATAATTATTTTTCGTATGATACAGAAGCAGAAAACAATATGCAAACATTTAATATTTGAAATCAATAAAACTCAAAAAAAAATAAAAAGTAAAAAAAACAAAGTTTACACTAACCATTTATTATTTTATTAATGGTGTAGAATCAAAATCATATAATGATATGAAAATAGAAGAAAAAATAAAAAAAATTGGTGGAAAATTAAAAAAAATAAAACCCAAATATTCTGTAAAAACCAAACTACGCCCGTATGAACATGACCTGTTATGTCCTCGTAAACTTCTGATCGGCTATTGCCGCAGCTTGTGCCAGCACAATTCTGAGATGTGCTCAACCTGTTCTCCTCACCTCCCCGAGTCAACTTGAACCTTCCCTCACTAAATATTGATAGTCATAAAATCATGAGCTCACATGTCTCTTCCTACAAATACATTTAATAATTTTATTTATGCATGTCAATAAAATTTAATTTAAATGTATATTGATTAAATTATATTTATGTTTGTCAATAATAAATATATTGATAAAATTATTAAATATTTAATTTTTAATTGAACATTTTGAATTTTTTGTGGTAAAATCATAAAGCTACTTCAAAAAATTGAAACAAATTAATTTATTATATGATTAGTAATCAGCATCATTAATTTTAAAAAAATATTAACTTAAAAATATTGTAACATTATTCTGATATTTTATGCCAATAATCAAAAATACTATAATGTTTGGAAATTTTAGTAATTATAGCGTCCATCAAAAACCTAGATTTTTGAAATTTGTTATTTTCTATTCACTCAAAACTACTAATATAAGATTATTTTTAAAATAACTTTCATCAATTCTATTTTATTAAATTTTATTAATAAATTTTAAATTTCCATAATTTAATTTTAAAACATATATAGGCTTTTCTGATACAATATTTATATAAATATTAGAAAAAAAAATGTTTATTAGAAAAAATTAAATACAATATTTGTTAGAATATTTATTGTAGGTTGCTCTCGTATACCTGTTTTGCTTCTCATCTCATCGTCATTGAAAGATAGAACAAATTTTTAGTGCTTAATGCCTTAGCATTATTTTTTCATGGAAACTATAAAAACAAAAAAAAAAGCAAATATATAGAAAATAAAGATACAAAATATAAAAGTAAACTAAAATTATAAAAAATAAATAATTTAAAATAAAAAATGAAATAGATTTTTATTTAACCATAAATGATATTATTTCATAAAAAAATAAATTAAAATAAAATAAAATAATAATAAAGTAATTCTTATATATATATATATATATATATATCTATCTATCTATATCTATATATCTATATATATATTATGGTAATAAGTTTTTAAGAATTCAATTTATTTTGTATTAATATAATATGAAATAATTATAAAGGCATAAATTTTGAATATTTTAGTCATTATAAATTTGAATCTTTTAAGTATTCATTTAATAACCACGCTTAGATATTTATTTTTTAAATAATCTATTAGTCAAAATTTTTTAGTCAACATTTGAATTTATTAAAATATTTAAATTTGAATCTATATATATAGATTTTTAGTCAAAATATTATATATAGATTTTTAGTCAAAATATTTAAATTTTAATCTTTTAGTCAAAAATTTTTTGATGTTATTAAAATATTTGTGCATTAATTTTAAAATTCAATTTATTTTCTTTTTAATTTTATAAAAAATTTGAATTTTTTTTAATGTGAATTTTTTTTTATTATTCAAAATTTTTAAATATTTTAGTCATTATTTTTTTAAAATATTTCTATAATCATTAAAATATTTTAAAAATAAAGGAATAATATTAATATATACTTGTTTATTCGTTAATTCATATAATTTTATAATTTTTTTATTTAATCAAATAATTATTTATTTTAGCTTTTTATCAGTAGTAATTTTATTTATGTTAATTTATTTAATTAAAGTATTTTCAAAATATATATATATAAATAATAAATTATATTATTTTTTCAAAACAAATATTTAAATATCATAATTAAAATTTTCAGAAAAATATTTTTTATAATATTTTAATAAATTTATAATCAAAAAAATAATAATTTGACGTATCTACTGTAAATTTTTTTTGTATATATATAATTATGAAATTTTTAATTATAATATCATATTTTTATTATTATATAAGGAGATTGTGTGTTTCAAGGATAGTTCATCTATAGACCATTAAATACCTTTAATATAAAAAATTAAATAAAATATTAAAATAAATAATTTTAAAAAATATTAAATTATTATAAATTAGCAACGAAAATTATCACTAGCGCAAATAGCAAGGGAAAAATCCCTAGCTAAATGCATATATTTCGAGAAAGTAAAAATGTAAGGAATAATCGCTTCGAATTTTTTATAAAATTGTAAAAAAAATAAATTCAGATAATTATTTAGGAAAGGATTTTTTCTTGAACTAATTAGCTAGGGAAATTTCATCACGAAATATATTGTTATATTAAGGATATAATTAGCTAGAAAAATTTTATAACTCTATCTGTCACTATATTCAAGATCTAATAAACTAGAGAAATTACCTCGTTAAATCCATCACTATATCCCAGTTGTAATTAGCTAGAAAAATATCTTTTTAAATCTGTCGCTATATAAAATATGTAATTAGCCAGGAAAATTTCAAAACAAAATCCATCACTATATCAAGGTTGTAATTAGTTAGAGAAATTCTGACTCTAAATCCATAGCTATATTTTAGATGTAAATAGCTAGAGATATTCCCTTGCTAAATCCGTTGTTATATTTGCAGCTTTTAATTGCACGGAAATTTTCAAAAAAATAGCATAGGATTATTTCTAGATCTATTTAGCTATGAAAATTATGTCGGTAAATCTATCGCTAAATTTACGGCTTTTTGTTGCATAGAAATTTACGAATAAAATACTGAGGAAATATTTTCAAAAGTGACATTCCATCGCTAATTTGTTTCTAAATTTTATTTCAATACAAAATTAGAAATCCCTTACTATTCTCTAGCTAATACCTTGCAATTTAGCTAGAGAAAGATCCCTAGATAACTAACCTAGCTAAATTGACATTTTTTATAGTGTATCTATCTATCTAGCTTTCTATCTATCTATCTATCTATCTATCTATCTCTATATCTATCTTTCTAACTTTATGTCTTCCTATCTATCAATCTACCTATTTATCTGTCTATTTATCTATATATCGATCTGTCTATCTTTAAATTTGTCTGTCTATCTTTGTATCAATGTATCTGTCAATCTATCTGACTAGCTATCTGTATATATGTATGTGTGTCTGTCTGTCTATTTGTCTATCAATCTGTCACTCTATCAGTATATATATATATATATATATGTGTGTGTATGTGTGTGTCTATCTATATGTATATCTTTCTATCTATCTATTTGTCTATCTATATATCTATCTATTTTGTCTATCTATTAGACTATCATTTTGTCTATCTATGTGTCTATTTATTAGTCTATCTATCTATCGAACTATCTATATATTTGACTAATAATCTATAGAAATTTATATCTATCTATCTATCTATCTATTTGTCTATATATCAATATATTAACAAGTCTATCTATCTATATATTAATCGGTCTATCAATCTATCTATCTAATAGTCTATCAATCTATATATAGATATGTCAAATCAATCTAATAATCAATCTATTTTTAAATCTGTCGATCAATATATCATTAAATCTATCTATCTCTCTCTCTATATCTATTAATCAATCTATCTAACTATCTGTCTATCAATATATCTATCTAACCCACTATCTATCTATATAATATCTATCTGTCTATTTTTCTATCTAATAAACTATTGATATATCTATCTATCTGTCTATCAATCTTTTGGTCTATAAATCTATCTATAAAAATGTTTATCTATCTATCTATCTATCTATTAATCAATCTATCAATAAATCTATCTATTTATTTGTCTATCTATCTATTTATCTATCTATCTTTCTTTCTTTCTTTCATTCGTTCTATGTGTATATATATTTGCCTATCAATCTACCTATCTATCTTTCTAGCTATATTTCAAGCTATCAAACTATCTATCTATATATTTTTCTAATAATCTATCTATATATTTATCAATCTATCTATTTATCAATCTATCTATTTGTCTATCTATCTATTTATCTATCTAACTATCTATCTATCTCTCTATTAATCTATCTATTTATCTATCTATCTATTTATCTATCTATCTATATATCTATATGTCTATCTATCTATCTATCTATTTATTTATCTATCTATATTTCGATCTATTTATCTATCTATCTATCTATCTATCAAACTATCTATCTATATATCTAACTATCTATTTGTCTTTCTTTTTATCAGTCTATCTATCTTTCTATTTATCTATCTATTTATTTATTTATCAGTCTATTTCTCTATCTTTATGCCTTTCTATCTAGTTGTCTAACTATTGTCAATCTAATTATCTATCTAACTAAGTAACTAACTAACTATCTTTCTTTCTTTCTGTCTGTCTTTTTATTTGTCTACCTATTTATCTTTAAATCTATCTGTCTATCTATATGTTTATCTACGTATGTATCTATCTTTCTATCTATCTGTATATCTATTTATGCATCTATCTTTCTATCTATCTTTCAATCTAAATGTATATCTATCTGTCTATTAATTTTCCTTTCTATTTCTCTATCTATCTATTTATCTATCTATCTATCTATTTATCTATCTATCTATCTATTTATCTATCTATCTATCTAATGTATCTAAATATTTATATATCTTTCTATCTAAATTTCTATTTATCTGTCTATCTTTTGATCTATCTATCTGTCTATTTATTTGTCTATCAATTTGTCTCTCTATCAATCTTCTATCTGTATATATATCTATTTTTCTTTCTATCTATATATCTGAATATCTATATTTCTATATATCTATCTATCTTTTGGTCTTTCTATCTGGCAAATAATAGATCGATCTATTTTTCTATCTATCATTCTATCTTATTGTATATCTATCATCTATCTATCTATCTAAAAATCTAAAATTGATCTATCTATCAATCTGTCAATCAATCAATCAATCTATCTATTTATTAATCAATTTATTAATGTATCTATCAATTTTTCAATAAATTTCACTATCAATCTATCAATTTATTTATCTTTCTCTCAATCTAATTATTTTTCTCTCTATCAATCTATCTAATATTCTATCTATTTATCTATCAAATTTTTTATCTGTATATCATTCTATATATCTAGTTATCTATATATCTATGTATCTATCTATCTATATATTTATATATCTATCTATCTATTTATATATCTATTTGTTTATCTATCTATCTATCTGCCTATCTATCTACCTGTCTTTCTATCTATCTATCTATTTATGTATCTATCTAATTGAATATCTATTTATCAATCTAAATGTATATCTATCTGTCTAACTATCTATCTATCTCTCTATCTATCTATATATCTATCTATATATTTATCATTTTGTCTATATTTCTATCAATCTATTTATATGTATATCTTAATACTTATATATCTGTCTATCTATCGGTCTATCTATCTATCAAGCTATATCTCTATAATTCTATCCATTAATATATATATATATATATATATGTCCAGTCTTTCTATCTATCTATCAATCTATCAATCTCTATCTATATGTCTGTCTGTCTATCTATCTATCTATATATCTTTTTTTTATATGTCTATCTAACTTATTATCTATCTATTTTTATTTCTATCTATTTATCTATCTATCTGTTTATCTAAATATCTATCTATCTATCACTCTTTATATCTGTCTATCTATATGACTATCTATATATCTATTTTTCTATCTATTTATTTGTTTATCTATATTTACATTTATTTTTCTATCTATTTTTCTAATAATATGTTGATATATTTGTCTATCTATCAATTTATCTATCTATCTATCAGTTTGTTTGTCAGTCTATCAATCTGTCTATCTATCAATTTATGAATAGTTTTATTTTTCTATCTATCAATCTTTCTTTCAATCTATATATCAATTAGTCAATTAATCTATTTTTATATTTATCAATCTATCAATCAATTTGTCTATATATCTAACTATCTTTCTTTCTATTCGTCTTTATATCTGTTTGTCTATATGCGTGCCTATCTATCTATTTGTATGTCAATTTATCTATTTATTTATTTGTCTGTCTGTGTGTATGTGTATCTGCCTATCTATCTTTCTATTTATATATATATTAGGCTATCTTTTTGTCTATATATATATATATGTATGTATTTATCTATCTATCTATCTATCTTTATATCTAGCTATCTTTCAATATGCCTATCTATCTTTCTAGCAAATGTTCTATATTTTTGACTATCTATCTATATAAAAAAGTCTATCTATGTGTCTATATATTTGTCTATCTTTTTGACTATCTATTTTTCTATTTATTTGTATATCTATCTATCTATCATCTATTTATCCATCCATCTATCTATCTATCTATATGTCTATCTATCTGTCTATTATCAATCTATATATCTAAACATCTATTTGTCAATCTATCTATTTTCCTATATATCTATCTGCCTATCTATCTATCTATCAGACTATCTACCTATCTATCTAATGAACTTTCTATATATTTATTTTTCTATCTATTTATTTGACTTTCTTTCTATCAGTCTTTCTATCTTTCTATTTGCTTATCTATCTATCTATCTATCTATCTATTTATCTGGCTATTTATCTGTCAATCAATCAATCTATCTATCTATATGTCTATTTATCTATCTATCTATATCCCTATATATATATGTCAATCTATCTTTGTATCTATTTGTCTATCTATCTTTCGATATATTTATTTATTTAGTAGTATATATAATTGTCTATCTATCAATCAATCAATCTATCTTGCTATTTATCAATGTATATGTTGATCTATTTATGTATCCTTATGTCTATCTATCTATCTATCAATATGTTTATCTACCTGCCAATCTATATTTCTAAATGATCTATCTCTCAATCTAGATTGATTGATAGATTAAAATCTATCAATTAATCAATCTATCCAACTATCTATAATCTATCTATAAATCTATTAATTAATCTATCTATCATATTGTATATAAATCTAACTATTTATGTATATATTTTTTATCTTTCAATCTTTCTATTTAACTGTTTATATATATATATATATATATATATATATATATATATGTCTATCTATTTGTGGAACTATTTGTTTATCTATCTTTCTCACAATCTACAATCAATCTCTAAATCAATCTATCTATTAATATTTTTATCAAACTATGTATGATTATATATACAAATCTAACTATCTTTCTATCTATCCATCTCTCTATTTGTCTCTATATTTATATATCTGTCTATCTATCTATCTATTTGTATATCTATCGATTTTATTTATTAACTAACTATCTATCAAATTCACTATTTATATGTCTATATATCTATTTATCTCTCTAACTATCTTTCTTTCTTTCTGACTATCTATCTGTTTATCTATCTATTTATCTATCTATCAATCTATCTATCTATCTATCTATCTGACTATTTATTTGTCTATCTATTTTTTTATCAATATATTTATTTATCTATCTATCAATCTCTCTATCAATCTATCTATAAAACTAAATATCATTCTTTCTATCAATCTATCTATCATTCTATCTATTAATTGGTTTATTATATCTATCTATATGTCTATCTATCAATCTGTTTATACGAAATACCTATCATTCTATCTTTTGAACTGTCATTAAATCTATCTATCAATCTGTTAATCAATCTATCAATGAATCTGTCTACCTATCTATCTTTGTATCATTAATCAATCAATCTATCAAAATACATATCAATTTGTCTATCAATCTTTCTTTCAATTTATTTATCAATTAGTATATCATTCTATATATATATATATATATATATATATCTTTATATCTATCAAATAATATATCTATTTATCTATATCTATATGTATATCTATCTATATATCGTTTGATCTATCTATTTATCTATCTATATGCTTGTCTATCTATACGTCTATAAATTTATCTATATATCTATCAATTTGTATTTGTATTTGTTAATCAATATGTCTATCAATCTTTCTTTCAATTTATCTATCAATCAATTTATCTATCTATCTATCTATCATTCTATTTGTCTATCTATGTGCCTATCTATCTATCTATCTATCTATATGTCTGTCTATTTAAGAATTTATCTATGAGTCTATCTATCTGTCTATCAATATGTCTATCTATCTTTCTATCCATCTATCTATCTATCTATCTATCTATCTGTATACATATCTTTATAGTTATTAATCTATCAATCTATCTTTTGACTTTCGATATATATATTTATATATATGTGTGTCTATCTATTAGTTTAAAATCTATCAATCAATCAATCTATCCAACTATTTATAATCTAACTATAAATCTATTTATCAATCTATGTATCATATTGTATATAAATCTGACTATTTATGTATATATTTTTTATCTTTCTGTCTTTTTATCTATCTGTATATATATATAAATATATATAAATATGTCTATCTATTTGTCGAACTATTTGTTTATCAATCTCTCTCACAATCTACAATCAATCACTAAATCAATCTATCTATTAATATTTCTATCAATCCATATATCATTATATCTATAAATCCAACTATCTTTCTATCTATCCATCTCTTTCTTTGCCTCTCTATTATATATCTGTCTATCTATCTATCTATCTATTTGTATATCTATCTATTTATTTATTAACTAACTATCTATCAATTTGACTATTTATATGTCTATCTATCTATTTATCTATCTATCTTTCTATTTTTCTTTCTGACTATATACCTATTTATCTATATATTTATCTATCTATCAATCTATCTTTCTGTTTATCTATCTATCTATCTGACTATTTATTTGTCTATCTATCTTTCTATCAATATATCTATTTATTTATCTATCAATCTCTCTATCAATCTATCTATAAAAGTAAATATCATTCTTTCTATCAATCTATCTATCATTCTATCTATTAATTGGTTTATTATATCTATCTTTCAATCCATATATCAAACCATCTATTAATATTTTTATCAATCTATATATCATTCTATCTATAAATCCATCTATCTTTCTATCTATCCATCTCTCTATTTGTCACTCTATTTTTATATCTGTCTATCTATCTATTTGTATACCTATCTATTTATTTAGTATCTAACTATCTATCAATTTGACTATTTATATGTCTATCTATCTATTTATCTATCTATCTTTCAATCTTTCTTTCTGACTATCTATCTGTTTATCTATCTATTTATCTATCTATCAATCTATCTTTCTGTCTATCTATCTATCTATCTATCTGACTATTTATTTGTCTATCTATTTTTCTATCAATATATCTATTTATCTAATTATCAATCTCTCTATCAATCTATCTATAAAACTAAATATCATTCTTTCTATCAATTTATATATCATTCTATCTATTAATTGGTTTATTATATCTATCTTTCAATCTGTTTATCAATTTGTTTATAAGAAATACCTATCATTCTATCTTCCGAACTATCATTAATTCTATCTGATCAATCTGTTAATCAATTTATCAACGAATCTGTCTACCTATCAATATTTGTATTTGTAATCAATCAATCTATCAAAATACATATCAATTTGTCTATCAATCTTTCTTTCAATTTATTTATCAATTAGTATATCATTATATATATATATATATGTATATCTATCTATATATCAATTGATCTATCTATTTATCTATCTATATGCTTGTCTATCTATAGGTCTATAAATTTATCTATATATTTATCAATTTGTATTTGTTAATCAATATGTCTATTAATTTTCTTTCAATTTATCTATCAATCAATCTATCTATCTATCTAGCATTCTATCTGTCTATCCATGTGCCTATCTATTTATCTATATGTCTATCTATCTATGAGTTTATCTATGAGTCTATTGATTTGTCTATAAATATGTCTATCTATCTATCTTTCTATCTATATGTTTATATTTCTGGGTATTTCTCTATCTATATATTTTTCTATCTATCTATTTGTCTATCTATCTATCAATCTATTTATCTGTAAACTTATCAATATATCTATTAATCTATCAATCTATCTTTCGAACTTTTGATATATATATATATATATGTGTGTGTGTGTGTGTGTGTGTGTGTCTATCTATTAGTTTAACTATTTGTGTATCTATCTATCTATCTTTTTATATATTTATCTATGTATCTACCTGCCTATCTTTTTTACTATATATATATATATATATATCTATTTATCTATCTATCTATCTACTCATCTATCTCACTATATTTCTATCATTCTATATATCAATATGTCTATCTATCTGTCTATCTATTTGTCTATTAATTAATCTATCTATCTATTTATTTATCTAATTATCTATCTATCTATATGAAAATCTATCTATCTATCTATCTATTTATTTTTTTTATCTAATTTTGTATCAATCTATCAATTTATGAATTAATTTATCAATTAATCTGTCTAACTATATATCTATCTGCCTGCTTGTCTAACAATCTATATATCTATTTATTTGTCTATTAGTTTGCCTATCTATTTGTCTATCTATCTATCTATATATCTAACTGCATATCTATGTATCCATCAATATGTATATTTATCCATCTGTCTGTCTGTTTGTCTATCTGTATATCTATTTATATGTCTATCTAATTGTATATCTATCTGTGTATCTATCGATCGATCTATCTATCTATCCGTCTGTCTATATTTCTATCTATTCATTTGATTATCTTTCTATTTATATTTCTATCTATTTGTATATATATCTATATATCTATCAATCTTTTTATATATCTATATATAGATCTATCTAACAATATGTCTATCGGTCTATCTATAAAAAAACTAATCTATCTATTTATCTATATATCTATACATCAAAATATCTATCTATTTGTCTATGTATATTTCTATCTATCTGTGGATCACATTGTCTATTAATCTGTATATTAATATGTGTATAATTTTGTCAATCAATCAGTCTATCTACTTGTCTAATGATCTATCTATCTCTCTATTTATATGTCTATCAATCTATCTATCTATATATTTATCAATCTATAAATATATTTGTTTATTTATTTATCTATCTATCTATCTATTTGTCTATCTATATGTTTAACTTTCTGTCTATCTATCTGTCAATCTATATTTTTAATAATTTGTTGATCTATCCCTCATTCTTTCTGTCAATCTATCTATTTATCATTTTATCTTTCTACCAGTTTACCAATCTGTCTATCAATCTATTTATCAATTTGTCTATCTATCTGTCTAATTTTTTATCTATCACTTTGTCAATCTATATGTCTATCTATCTGTCTATATATATTTCAATTAATTTATCTATTTCGCTATCAATCTATCAATCAGTCAATCTAGCTCTCTTTCTTTAAGTATATCTATCTATTTATATATTTATCTTTCTATTTATCTATATATCTATCTATATATATGTTTTTCTATCTATCTATCTGTCTACCTATCTTTCTTTCTATCTAAATGTGTGTCTTTATCTATGTATTTGTTTCTCTATCTATCTATCTATTTATTTATTTTTATCTATCTTTCTAGATATAAATATATATATCTATATATCTATTTGTCTATTTATCTATCAATATATTTGTCTATCGATCTATCTATCTTTCTAATTGTATGTCTATCTAATAATCTATCTATCTATATATTTATTTGTCTACCCGTCTTTTTATCAATCTATCTATCCGACTATTTATTTCTTTATCTATCTGTCTATCTATTTGTATATTTATTTGTCTATCGTTCTATCTATCTATCAATCTATCTATCAATCTATTTATCAAATTTTCAATCAATTCTTCTATCATTTTGTCTATCATTCTAACTATCAATCGGTCTATCACTCTCTATATCATTCTATCTAACAATCTACCTATCATAATTTCTATTAATCTAATTATCATTATATCTATAAATTTGTATATCTATCTCTCTATATATCTATTTATTTATTTATTTATTTATCTATCTATCTAACTAACTAACTATCTATCTATCTATATGGCTATCTATCTATCTATTTGTCTATCTAACAATCAATCAAACTATCTATTTATCTGTCTATCTATCTATTTATCTTTCTTTCTTTCAATCTCTCTATCATCTATGTATTAATCTCTCTAAAAATTTGTCTATAAATTTGTCTATCAATCTATATATCAATATATCTATCAATCTGTGTTTCATTCTTCTTATCTTTTTATGTATCTATTTGTCTATCTATCTATCTATCAATCTATCTATCTATATGTCTATCTTTTTGAATATCTATCTATCTATCTAATAATCTTTAAATCTATCTTTTGAATAATCTGACTATCTATTTCTCTATCTTTCTATCTTTCTATCTATCTATTAATATATATATCTATCTATCTATCAACTAATTTGTCTATCAATCTATATATCAATCATTTTTTACATCTATCAATCTATCTTTCTATCTATCTATCAACCTATCGATAAATCTTTCTATTGATATATCTATCAATCTGTGTATTTATTTGTCTATATATCTGTCTATCTATTTGACTATATCTCTGTCTATAAATAAATATATACATATATATATATATATATATCTACTTATCTATATTTCTATATATCTATATATATATTTTGCTTTTCTATCAATCTATATGTCTATTTGTGTATCATTTAGTCTATCTATCTATCTCTCTATCTATTTATCGATCTATCTATGTGTCTATCTATATGTCTATCTATCTATCTATCTACTATATCACTATCTATCTATCAAAATTTCTGTCTATCTATGTGCCTATCTATCTATCTATCTATCTATCTATATGTCTATATATATGTTTATCTATCTCTCTATCTATTCTCGTATGTATCTATTTACATGTCTATCTATCTGACTATCTTTCTATCTATCTATATATTTATTAATTCATATTTCCTTTTTTCTATTTATTTATCTATTTATATGTCTATATTTTGTTGTGGGTGGGTGGGGGTGGGTGGGTGTGTGTGTGTATATATTTCTATATATCTATCAGTCTAACTATCTATCTATATATCTGTCTATCTATCTACCTACTTATCTATCTATTTATCTATCTTTCTTTCTTACTATATATCTATATATCTATATATCTATCTATCTATATATCTATATATCTATATATCTATATATCTAAATATCTGCCATTTGATATGTCTATCAATATGTATATCTATCTATTTATATATCTATCTAATTATATATCTAATTATATATATATATATATATATATATATCTATCTATCTATATACTTCTATATCCATATGTCTATCTATTTATCAATCAATCTATCTATCTATATATATCTATCTATTAATATGTGTGTGTGTGTGTGGTGTGTGTGTGTATTTATTTATTTCTACCTATCTATCCGTGTAATTATCTCTCGATATACTATCTATCTTTCTATCTAACTATCTTTCTTTTATTTTTTCTTTCATTCTTACTATATATCTATATATCTATCTATCTAAATATATAACTACCTACTAATGATCTATCTATCAATATGTCTATCTATCTGTCTACATATCTATCTAACTATATGTCTATATATCTATATATCTAATTTGTTTATCCATTTGTCTATCTATTTGTCAATCTATCTATATATTTTCCTATCTATATGTCTATCTACATGTCAATTTATTAATCTATCTAATTATGTATCCACTACTAAAATTCACCAAATTACCGATCAATTATTTGGTAGGTAATTCAGTATTTTTTGTTCGGTAAACCAAATACTGACCATTTTCCGACCAAAATATTTTGTCACACTTTTGTTCGTCGATAATTTTTCTATCGACAAAAAATTAGTCGTCAATAAATTATCGACCATTTAGTGAGCCTCTACCGACAAACAATTACCGACTATATTCTGACAATTTTCTGACCAAAATAATTAGGTCGGTATATGGTCTCCAAATGTTCGATAATTAACGACCATTTATCGACCATTCACCGACAAATGATTACCGAGTAAATTCCAACCATTTTCCGACCAAAAGGACTTGATTAGTAAATGGTCTCCAAAAGGTCTGTAATTATTGAAAAAATTGTGTCTAAAAACCAACCAAAATCTTTTAAAATTATTGGTCGGTTATTGTTCTCTAAAAGTATTTCTGACCATTTGATGACCTTTGACCAGCCATTGATATTAAAAAATTTCAATCGGTTTGGTCTCAATTCGGTCGGTAATTACCTACCAAAACTTTTTTTTGTAGTTTTGCAGCCGTTTCTACAAAAACAGGAACATAAAACACAAAAAATTAAATCCTAAAAAACATCCAGTTTGATGTAGGTGCTGCAGAAACATATAAAAATAACACAACAAAAAAATCTAATTAACTCCAGTGAACAACTATATATACTGCATATATATATTAAATACATCAAGATAAAATAAAAAAAATGAAATTTATAATCAATGTTTAAGGCATTGAAAAAAATGTGTGTAATAAACTCAATCATCCAACTTAGTTTCATAATCATTATGCTACGACGTTTCTACTACACATTGTGAGATGTCGGGTACTGGGCTAGAGCTGTTTGCTACTGCTAGTCCTGATGTTGTTGCTGCAGGTATTGATATAGGTGATGGAGTAGATGCTGTAGCTAGAGCATTACGCCGAACAATCCATGGTAGATCATCAAGGTTGAACTGTAGTCCTCCTACCTGAAACTTCTTTGTAAGCCAGTCAAAACGCATATGCAACTCATCCCTATCATCCTCATGGTTGATCATGTGTCACTCGGTACCGGCCAACTGATATTGTATCTCATTTCGCATCCCGTCCTAAATTTTCTTCATCTTTGGGAACAAATTCGAAACTGGTCCTAAAAATTCAGCTTCATAGTCTGATTGTATATGTGAGTAGAATGATGATGTCGACGACTTGATGCCATAGACGGGCATCTTCTCATTGCCATCAACAGCCGCATACCAAATCTAATTCATATCAACTAGTGGAGCTCATGAATGAGAACTACTTATTGCACCATCACATGAACCTTAAGCAGATTGAGAATACGCTTGAGTCATGGAGGCTAACATTACCTCATATCTCGCCAAATAAAAATGTACGAAAAGTATTTCAATTTATATCCAAAAAAAAGTTATCATTTTTAATGAAAACTTACATTAGTTGCACGAGATCTCTGATTAATGAAAATCTAATCATCATGAGCCTTCGTGTGCATGTTTCTGAATAAGCGAGGATCACTGGGCTTCTTACCCTCCTTGCATGTCTATAATTACACACAAAATAAATGTTAATTCTATTGAAAAAAAAAATTTTATGAGAAATGAAATTTAGGCATAATTGACCACATTTCACAATGTAATAAACATAAAAAGTATAAATTAGAAATAATACCAATGCTCATTTATGCTCATGCATAGAGCGAGATCCACAAGTGTGTGTAGACATACCACTACCCACCCCAACTCGCTCTAAGCGACGATTACCGGTTTATTAATAACACCTCTTCCTATAATCCGTATCTTCCCATCTACTCCGCCACTCCTTGAAAACATGGTCTGTGACACTCGAATCTTTTTCTTTCTTCTTCAATCATTCATCTTTGATATCGTACACACTATCTTTATACCGACTGGCAACATGTTTGTAGAACACACTTTTGACTGCCTTCTTTTGCAGTGTTTACCTGTAAACATTCTGCAATTATAAATAAATAAATTTTAATCAATGAACAAAAGAATAAATAAAAGAGGTAAAAATTTTTAGCTTGTAATATTTATCTTAAATTCTTTCCAAATCATCAATTAGTCTCTATCTGTGAGTGCATTCCAATAATGTCCATTAGGTTTAAAGGACTTCGTAAAAATTTTCCTCAGAACCTTAGAAATAGAACCAGACGGCTCTAACTTCGTCTTGTAACCAAAAAATTATTAGGAAGTAAGAAATAAAATAATAAATTGATAAATCATTTGTTAAGTTTTATATCTTATGGATTATCAATTGTCGCATCAAACTTAGCAATAGAAAAACTCTCATCTATATGGTGCTCTGGGGAAGACTCTGCAACATCTCCAACTTATCCCTCCCATGTCTCTCGATCATTCATCAAAATCTCAAGAGACCATTATGTGGATCAGTCACCTGATGTTGTTGCCGTGGTACATTAACAACCTTCTCTATCTACTGTGACGTCTCATCTACCTATGACCCTCTACCAATTTCGGGCATACCTGAGGCTGTGCTGCCTATACCATAACTCGTATGACCTTGCAACATGCTGCCTCTGCCTCATCCACATGCCATATCTATAAAAAATACATAAGGCAATGAAATAAACAATTATGATTAACAATTAAAACAAAAATTATTACTAACACCCGTGTTGAACTTGAACACCTCTAGTGGACTTTCTTCTCACCATTGTATACCCAAACATTGTAATCCACCACAAAACCATTTCTATACAAATGTATCTTCACAGTCTCAACTTTCAAAAACTTTTTATTCTGACATTTAACTAAAGTGCAAGGACACCATATATTTGTACCATAATTCACACACTCAGGATGTCTTAGAGTAAACTCAACAGATTCATCAACTTTATTCCCCCATTCATTACAAAACATTCCATTCACTATTCTACGCTTTTATATCCATTCACGATCATCTTTCGTAACTAGTTAAAAAAGCCATTTTATTTAACAAATGTGATTGTCTCTAATTATAGTTATATATAATTATATAAATATTTATTTAGATATACAAATATTTATTTAAAGTTATACACATATAGTTTAAAATAATGTTATATGTTGTTATACATGTAATTATAAATATAGTTACATGTGGTTATACATATAGTTACACATTTAGGTAAACGTATATTTATACATGTAGGTTTATATATTTATTCATTTAATTTTATATATTTATATTTATAGTAATGTATATGTATAGATATAGTAAAATACTTTTTTATATACTAATATATAAAAGTATATATTATAATAAGCTATAAATTTAATATTTAAATATAATTATGCATAAAAATTTTAAAGTTATACACATAGTAAGATACAATTATTTATAGTTATATATTATTTTACATATAATATATATAGTTATAAATAGTTATATATAATTAAACATATAGTTATATAAAGATATATTGATACAATTAGTTATAAGTTTTTATACCTAAATATAAACACTGTTATAAAAAAATATTTTGCTTTAATTATATTAATACATGTAGGTATATATAGTTACAAATATAGTTATATATAATTATATAGACATTCATTTAGTTATACAAATATTTATATATAGTTATACACATATAGTTTAACATAATGTTGTATGTTGTTATACATGTAATTATAAATATAGTTACATGTGGTTATACATGTAGTTACAAATATAGTTAAACATATATTTATACATGTAAGTTTATATATTTGTTCATTTAATTTTATATATCATATAGTTATGTATAGGTATAAAAATAGTAAAATACTTTTTTATAAACTAATATAACAAATATATATTAAATATAAGTTGTAAAGTATATATATATTAATATTATGTATAAAGCTTTTATAGCTAGACATATAGTAAGATAAAATTATTTATAGTTATATTTATTATTCATATAATATATATAGTTATAAATAGTTATATATAATTAAATATATAGTTAATTAGGTATATATAGATATATTCATAAACGTAGTTATAAGTAGTTATACATAAAAATATACTGTTCATTTAATTTTATATATTTATACATATAGTTATGTATAGGTATAGATATAGTAAAATACTTTTTTATATACTAATATATACAAATATATATTAAATATAAGTTGTAAAGTATATATTTAAATATTTTTATGTATAAAGCTTTTATAGTTATACATATAGTAGATACAATTATATAGTTATAATTAGTTATATATAATTAAACAAATAGTTATATATAGATATATTTATACAAGTAGTTATAAGTAGTTATACATAAATATATACAACATTATAAATAAATATTTTAATTTAATTATATGAATACATATTTGAATATATAGTTACAGATATAGTTATATTTAATTATATACAGTGTTGCATATTTATACAAATATTTATATATAGTTATACACATATAGTTATAAATATGTATCTAGTTAAAGATATAATAATATTTAACAATTCTATAGGTATACATTTAGTAAAATATAATTATATATAGTTATATATTAGTATACATATAGTATAATTTTTTAGAAATATAGTTATATAGAATTATAATTATAGTTATACATTATTATATTGTTACAAATTAGTTATGTAAAGTTATAAAAATAGTTTACATTATTATAAATAATGTTATAAATACTTTTATATAAAATGGCATATGATTATATAATTAAACACGTGTATCTATATAATATTTGTGAATAAATTATTATTATAAATATTACTTAAATAATATTCTATTTATATGTAACACTTTTATAAAAAATATATAGTATATATATCACATTTATATAAACATTATAAATATTCTATATTTTTATAAAAAATAATAAGTAATATAAATATTTACAAAATTGTATAATGATTTAATATTACATAATTTTTATATAATAAAATATATAAATTGATAGTATAATGTAACTTTTGTATAGATATTTATAAACATAAATACATATGTATAAATATTTATATATAACATTATATGTTTATATAAACATATCAATGTGTATTTATAATGTAATACATTTATATATATTAAAGTATAGACATTTATACATAATATCATTCGATTATATAAATGTATAAAAGTGTATATATATTGGTATAGACATTTAAGATTAACATTAAATAAAAGTTTGATTTAACATAAATCATTATATATATTAAAGTATAGATTTATACATAATGTCATATGATTATATAAATATAAACCATTAACATTAAGATTATTCGGATGCAAAAATCATGTAAATGAAATCAAAATCACTAAAACACTAAAAATCTAAACTGTAGATGAACAAATTTTAAAAAATGAAATATTATAGCTTAATTAATTGTGTCGAGTCAAAATCATATTAGGTTAAATGAAATTGAAGCAAAAATTAGGAAATTTGGAGGAGAAAATAAAACATTATACCCAAATATACTTAAAAAACGAAATATCAATTATCTATATATAATTTAGAGAAACATAGATGTGTATAATCAATTTGAAGGAGAAGAATAAAAAAAAACTTACCTGAATATAGAAGAAATATCAAATTTTTTTATTTAGTGCTTACATCGGCTCTGATTCGAAAAAATGACGGAGTTTTGATGATTTTAGGTTTTAATGACTCGGCAAATGATTTTCAAATCAAACAATAAAAACAATGAATTATCGACCAAAATTATCGTCAGTTAACGGTCGGTGAGAAAAAATCTATAAGTATTTGGAAGTCTACTTCACCAACCAATTTTAATGATAATATATTTTTGGTAGTTAAATGGTTGGTAATTTGTTGGCAATTTCGATTCGCTATTTCCATCCTAATTTAGTGACCAATTTCCGACTAAAAACATTTGGTCGGTAGGCATGTCGGAGTTCGATCATGAAATGGTCGGTAATTACCGACCTATATATTCAGTCAGTAATTATGACCTTATAAATATATTGAATAACCATTGTACCGAGCATTTTTAATGGTTATATATTTTTGGTCATTAAATGGTTGGTAATCTTACGGGAATGTTTTTCACTAATTCCCTCTTGATTTACATACCATATTTTAAACCAAATATATTTGGTCTGTAATACATGGTTGGTAGTTGGTCAGAAATTTAGTCAGAAGTATTTTTCTCCGATGCTCTTGTTTGGATCTCTAAATTGCTCATGAATTTGTCTGTAATTACCAACGTATATATTCGGTCGATAAATGGTCGGTAAGTACGAAGCTATAAATAATTTGAAAAAATATTATACCAACCAATTATAATGATAGGTCGTTAAAAGGTCGGTAATATATTCTATAACCAATCTATAGATCGAATCATGACCAAAAAGAATTAATCAGTAATATGATCGGTCTTTGGTCAAAAATTAGGTTGGAAATTTTTTTTTTCGATACCATTTTTTGGTCGCTAACTGGTCATGTTTTGGAAAGTAATTACCAACCAAATTTTTTGGTCAGTATTTTGACGATATTATTGTAATTTTTAGTAGTGATCAATTTAATAATTTTCTTATCTATCTATCTATCTGTCTATCTATTTGTCTATCAATAAATCAATTTAATTGTCTATCTATATGTCTATCTATCTATCATTTTATTTATATCTCTATATTTCTATCTATATATCTATCTTCTTTATTTTTATTTCTTTATCTATTTGTCTATCAATCAATTTGTCTATCAATTTATCTATATTTTTGTTTATCTATATGTCTAACTATCTATCTATCTATACGCTATTCTATCTATTTATCTATTTGACTATCTATCTCTCTATCTGTATTTGTATCTTTCTATCTATCTTATTAGTCTATGTATCTTTCTATCTATCTGCTTAACATTCTATCTATCTGTATATCACGTAGTCAATCTATTTGTCTATCTATTGATATATATATATATATATATATATATATATATATATATATATATATATATATATCTGTCTATCACCTATCTATTTATCTATCTATATATCTATCTATCTATGTATCAATCTATCTATCTGTTTGCATATCTATCTATCTATTTATCAATTTGTGTTTCTAACTATCTATCTAGATTTCTATCTATATTTCTGTCTATCTATCTATATATCTATATTTCTATCTATTAATCTATCTATCTATAATCGATCTATCTATCTGTCTATCTATCTGTCTATCTATCTGTCTATCCATCTGTCTATATATCTATTAAATAATCTATTTATCTATTTGTCATTGTATTTGTCTATCTATCAATCTATCTATATATCTGTCTATATATATATCTATATGTTTTTCTATATCTATCTATCAGTATTCCTGTTTGTCTATCTATATGTCTATCTATCTATCTATCTATCTAATTTACAATCTATCTATTAATCAGTATATCAATTTATTTATAAATCTATCTTTCAATTTATATATCAATCTTTCTATAAATAAGTTTATAAATCTATCACCTTGTCAATCAATAAATCAATCTATCTGTCTATCTTTATGTCTATCTATATATCAATCTATTTATCTTTGTATCTTTCCATCTATCTGTATATCAATGGAAGTATCTATTTGTATATCTTTCTGTCTATCTCTCTCTATATCTACATATTTATCTATCTATCTATGTATATGTTTATCTATCTATATAATAATTTTTTTATCTATCTATATAATAATATGATTATCTATCTATCAATCTATCTGTCTACTTATATGTCTATTTATATGTATATCTATCTATCTATCTATCTATCTATCTATGTGTCTATCTATCTATCTATATTTCTGTCTATTTATCAACTATCTATCGAACTATCTATCAATTTGTCTATTAATCTATCTATCAATCTGCCTATTAATTAATCATTCTATCTAACTATCTATAAATGGGTCTAATAATGTGTATATCAATATATATATATATATATATATATCTCTCTCTCTCTCTCTATATCATTTAACTATATATTAGAGGTGTCAAACGGGCCGGGACGGGCCGGGCCGGCCCGTTTTTTTAGGGCACGATCGTGCTACAGTGCCCGGAAAGGCCCGCAGGCATGGCGGGCCATGCCGTGCCTTTCCGGGCCCACTCGAGCTTGCCTATCTGAGTGGTTCGAGATACGGGCGACCACGGGTCGGGTCGAATCAGACCCGACCTGCGGTCTTTTTATTGTATTATCGGGCATCGTGGGGTCGGGCTCACGGGACACTCGGCAATGGAGAAACCCGTGCCGGTGTGCCATGCCACGGGCCGAACCATGCCAGGCCAGGCACGGCACACCTCGTGCCAGGCACGGTAAGGCTCGGATTGTGCCAAACCCGGGCACCGAATTTTTTCATGCCGGGCCGGGCCGGCCCGGGCAGGTTGACACCTCTACTATATATATGTCTATATATCTATTTATCTATCAATATTTGTATAAAACTATATATTCATTTATCTATCTATCTATCAATCTATCTATCTATTTATCTATCTTTTTGTCTATATATTTGTCTATCATTTTGTCTATATATTTGTCTATCAATAAGTCTATCTATTTTTATGTCTTTATCTATCTATCTATATGTCTATGTAAATATCTATATATCTATCTATCTATTTAACTAACTATCTATCTATATATTTATATGTTTATCATAATGCTTATATTTGATATATATATATCTATCTATATGTCAATCTATCTGTCTATATAACTATATTTTTATAAATATGCCAATCTATCTGTCTATCTATTTGTCTATCTAGCTATCTATTTATTTCTCTATCTACCTATCTTTCTATCTATATATATATATATATCTAACAATCTATCTTTCTATCTATCTAACTGTATATATATCTTTCTATCTATCTTTCTATTTAACTATCTATCTATTTATATTTTTATCTATATGTCTATCAATCTATCTATAAAGCTATCTATTATTTATATCAATCTAACTATCAATCTATTTATCCATATGTCTTTTAATCTATTTATCAATATATCGATCAATATATATATATATATATATATGTCTATCAATCTATCTATTTATCAATCAATCAATCAATCTGTCTATCTATCTATCTATCAGTCTATCTATATATCTAATTATCTATCTATATATATGTCTATCTATATATTTATCTAACTTTCTGTCTAACTATCTATCTATCTATCTTTCTTTCTATCTTTTTATCTATCTATCCATCTATTTATTTGTCTAACTTTCTTTCTTTCTTTATGACTAAATGATATGTTAATCTATCTCTTTATCTATCAATATGTTTAATATTCTATCTATCTATCAATCAAATAATATGACTATCTATCTGTCTATCTATGTATTTGTCTATCTATCTATTTGTCTATGTTTCTATCTATCTGTTTATCTACCTACCTATTTATCTATCTATGTATCTATCTATCTTTTTATCAATCTTTCTATAAATCAATCTATCAAGTTGTCTATAAACCTATATATCATACTATCTATCAATCTGTCGATCTATCTATATTTATATTTATTTGTCTGTCTATTCATCCGTCTATCAATTTATCTGTCTAACTATCCATCTTTTTATCCAGAGATTTATCTGTCTACCTATATATATCTCTATCTATTATCTATTTATCAGTTTATCTATTTTTATGTCCATCTATCTATTTATCTATTTGTCTATCTATTTGTTTATATTTCTATCAATCTATCTGTCTATCTATTTGTGAATGTCTCTCTCTATCTATGAATCTATCTATGTATGTTTCTATGGTTCAATAAATGTGTCTATTTATATTTCAATTTACTATATTTCTATCTATCTCTATATCTATCAATCTATGTATCTATTTATCTATCTAATTTTTAAATATCTTTATATATATATATATATATATATATCTATATTTCTATCTATCTAGCTATCTATCATTCTATCTGTTAATTTATCTATCTATCTATCTATGTGTGTGTGTGTATCTATATGTCTATTTATCGCTATTTTTATATAACAATCAATCAATCAATTTGTCTATCTTTTTATCTATTTATATGTCTATGTATCTATCTATCTTTATGTGTATCTTTCTACCTATCTGTATATATATATATATATATATGTATGTCTGTATGTATTTGTATCTTTATCTATCTTTCTATATATATATATATCTAATAATCTATCTTTCTATCTATCTAACTATATATATATCTTTCTATATATCTTTCTATTTAACTATCTATTTATTTTTTTATCTATATGTCTATCAATCTATCTATAAAGCTATCTATTCTTTATATCAATCTAACTATCAATCTATTTATCCATGTCTTTTAATCTAATATCAATATATCGATCAATATATATATATATATATATATATATATATATATATATATATATATATATGTCTATCAATCTATCTATTTGTCAATCAATCAATTAATAAATCTATCTGTCTATCTATCTATCTATCTATCAGTCAATCTATATATCTAATTATCTATCTATATATATGTCTATCTATATATTTATCTATCTTTCTGTCTAACTATCTATCTATATTTCTTTATATCTTTTCATCTATCTATCCATCTATTTATTTGTCTATCTATCTATCTTTCTTTATGACTAAATGATATGTTAATCTATTTCTTTATCTATCAATATGTTTAATATTTTATCAATCTATCTATCAAATAATATGACTATCTATCTTTCTATTTATGTATTTGTCTATCCATCTATTTGTCTATGTTTCTATCTATATGTTTATCTACCTACCTATCTATCTATCCTTTTATCAATCTTTATATAAATCAATCTATCAAGTTGTCTATAACCCTATATATCATACTATCTATCAATCTGTCGATCTATCTATATTTATATTTATTTGTCTGTCTATTCATCCGTCTATCAATTTATCTATCTAACTATCCATCTTTTTATCTATAGATTTATCTATCTACCAATATATATCTCTATCTATCTGTCTATTTATTTGTTTGTCTATTTATTTGTTTATCTATTTTTCTGTCTATATATCTATTTATCTATTTTTCTATCTTTGTTTATCTTTCTATCAATCTATCTGTCTATCTATTTGTGAATGTCTCTCTCTATCTATGCATCTATCTATGTATGTTTCTATTGTTCTATAAATGTGTCTATTTATATTTCAATTTACTATATTTCTATCTATCTCTATATCTATCAATCTATGAATCTATTTATCTATCTATTTTCTATATATATATATATATATATATATCTATATTTCTATCTATCTGGCTATCTATCATTCTATCTATTAATTTATCTATCTATCTATCTATGTGTATGTGTGTGTGTGTATCTATATGTCAATTTATCGCACTTTTTATATAACAATCAATCAATCAATCTGTCTATCTTTTTATCTATTTATATGTCTATGTATCTATCTATCTTTATGTGTATCTTTCTACCTATCTGTCTATATATATATATATATAAATAGATAGAAAGATCTTTAACTATCTTTCTATCTATTTGTATATCTCTATGTCTATCTATCTATCTTTTGATATATATATATCTATATGTCTATATATCTTTCTTTTTTTATAACAATCAAACAATCTATATGTCTATCTTTTTATCTATCTATATATCTATCTATCTATCTTTATGTGTATCTTTCTACCTATTTGTCTATATATATATATGTATGTATGTATGTATTTGTATCTTTATCTATCTTTCTATCTATATATCTATTTAATAATCTATCTTTCTTTCTATCTAACTGTATATATATCTTTCTATTTAACTATCTATTTATTTTTTTATCTATATATCTATCAATCTATCTATAAAGCTATCTATTCTTTATATCAATCTAACTATCAATCTATTTATCCATATGTCTTTTAATCTATCTATCAATATATCGATCAATATATATATATATATATATATATATATTTGTCTATCAATCTATCTATTTGTCAATCAATCAATTAATCAATCTATCTGTCTATCTATCTATATATCTATCAATCAGTCTATCTATCTATCTATCAGTCTATCTATATATCTAATTATCTATCTATATATATGTTTATCTATATATTGAACTATCTTTCTGTCTAACTATCTATCTATCTATCTATCTTTCTATCTTTTTATCTATCTATCCATCTATTTATTTGTCTATCTATCTTTCTTTATAACTAAATGATATGTTAATCTATCTCTTTATCTATCAATATGTTTAATATTCTATCTATCTATCAATCAAATAATATGACTATCTATCTGTCTATCTATGTATTTGTCTATCTATCTATTTGTCTATGTTTCTATCTATCTGTTTATCTACCTACCTATTTATCTATCTATGTATCTATCTATCTTTTTATCAATCTTTCTATAAATCAATCTATCAAGTTGTCTATAAACCTATATATCATACTATCTATCAATCTGTCGATCTATCTATATTTATATTTATTTGTCTGTCTATTCATCCGTCTATCAATTTATCTGTCTAACTATCCATCTTTTTATCCAGAGATTTATCTGTCTACCTATATATATCTCTATCTATTATCTATTTATCAGTTTATCTATTTTTATGTCCATCTATCTATTTATCTATTTGTCTATCTATTTGTTTATATTTCTATCAATCTATCTGTCTATCTATTTGTGAATGTCTCTCTCTATCTATGAATCTATCTATGTATGTTTCTATGGTTCAATAAATGTGTCTATTTATATTTCAATTTACTATATTTCTATCTATCTCTATATCTATCAATCTATGTATCTATTTATCTATCTAATTTTTAAATATCTTTATATATATATATATATATATATATATCTATATTTCTATCTATCTAGCTATCTATCATTCTATCTGTTAATTTATCTATCTATCTATCTATGTGTGTGTGTGTATCTATATGTCTATTTATCGCTATTTTTATATAACAATCAATCAATCAATCAATTTGTCTATCTTTTTATCTATTTATATGTCTATGTATCTATCTATCTTTATGTGTATCTTTCTACCTATCTGTATATATATATATATATATATGTATGTCTGTATGTATTTGTATCTTTATCTATCTTTCTATATATATATATATCTAATAATCTATCTTTCTATCTATCTAACTATATATATATCTTTCTATATATCTTTCTATTTAACTATCTATTTATTTTTTTATCTATATGTCTATCAATCTATCTATAAAGCTATCTATTCTTTATATCAATCTAACTATCAATCTATTTATCCATGTCTTTTAATCTAATATCAATATATCGATCAATATATATATATATATATATATATATATATATATATATATATATATATATATATGTCTATCAATCTATCTATTTGTCAATCAATCAATTAATCAATCTATCTGTCTATCTATCTATCTATCAGTCAATCTATATATCTAATTATCTATCTATATATATGTCTATCTATATATTTATCTATCTTTCTATCTAACTATCTATCTATATTTCTTTATATCTTTTCATCTATCTATCCATCTATTTATTTGTCTATCTATCTATCTTTCTTTATGACTAAATGATATGTTAATCTATTTCTTTATCTATCAATATGTTTAATATTTTATCAATCTATCTATCAAATAATATGACTATCTATCTTTCTATTTATGTATTTGTCTATCCATCTATTTGTCTATGTTTCTATCTATATGTTTATCTACCTACCTATCTATCTATCCTTTTATCAATCTTTATATAAATCAATCTATCAAGTTGTCTATAACCCTATATATCATACTATCTATCAATCTGTCGATCTATCTATATTTATATTTATTTGTCTGTCTATTCATCCGTCTATCAATTTATCTATCTAACTATCCATCTTTTTATCTATAGATTTATCTATCTACCAATATATATCTCTATCTATCTGTCTATTTATTTGTTTGTCTATTTATTTGTTTATCTATTTTTCTGTCTATATATCTATTTATCTATTTTTCTATCTTTGTTTATCTTTCTATCAATCTATCTGTCTATCTATTTGTGAATGTCTATCTCTATCTATGCATCTATCTATGTATGTTTCTATTGTTCTATAAATGTGTCTATTTATATTTCAATTTACTATATTTCTATCTATCTCTATATCTATCAATATATGAATCTATTTATCTATCTATTTTCTATATATATATATATATATATATATCTATATTTCTATCTATCTGGCTATCTATCATTCTATCTATTAATTTATCTATCTATCTATCTATCTATGTGTATGTGTGTGTGTGTATCTATATGTCAATTTATCGCACTTTTTATATAACAATCAATCAATCAATCTGTCTATCTTTTTATCTATTTATATGTCTATGTATCTATCTATCTTTATGTGTATCTTTCTACCTATCTGTCTATATATATATATATATAAATAGATAGAAAGATCTTTAACTATCTTTCTATCTATTTGTATATCTCTATGTCTATCTATCTATCTTTTGATATATATATATCTATATGTCTATATATCTTTCTTTTTTTATAACAATCAAACAATCTATATGTCTATCTTTTTATCTATCTATATATCTATCTATCTATCTTTATGTGTATCTTTCTACCTATTTGTCTATATATATATATGTATGTATGTATGTATTTGTATCTTTATCTATCTTTCTATCTATATATCTATTTAATAATCTATCTTTCTTTCTATCTAACTGTATATATATCTTTCTATTTAACTATCTATTTATTTTTTTATCTATATATCTATCAATCTATCTATAAAGCTATCTATTCTTTATATCAATCTAACTATCAATCTATTTATCCATATGTCTTTTAATCTATCTATCAATATATCGATCAATATATATATATATATATATATATATATTTGTCTATCAATCTATCTATTTGTCAATCAATCAATTAATCAATCTATCTGTCTATCTATCTATATATCTATCAATCAGTCTATCTATCTATCTATCAGTCTATCTATATATCTAATTATCTATCTATATATATGTTTATCTATATATTGAACTATCTTTCTGTCTAACTATCTATCTATCTATCTATCTATCTTTCTATCTTTTTATCTATCTATCCATCTATTTATTTGTCTATCTATCTTTCTTTATAACTAAATGATATGTTAATCTATCTCTTTATCTATCAATATGTTTAATATTCTATCTATCTATCAAATTATATGACTATCTATCTGTCTATCTATGTATTTGTCTATCTATCTATTTGACTATATTTCTATCTATCTGTTTATCTACCTACCTATCTATCTATCTATCTTTTTATCAATCTTTCTATAAATCAATCTATCAAGTTGTCTATAAACCTATATATCATACTATCTATCAATCTGTTGATCTATCTATATTTATATTTATTTGTCTGTCTATTCATCCGTCTATCAATTTATCTGTCTAACTATCCATCTTTTTATCCAGAGATTTATCTGTCTACCTATATATATCTCTATCTATTTTTTATTTATCAGTTTATCTATTTTTATGTCTATCTATCTATTTATCTATTTGTCTATCTATTTGTTTATCTTTCTATCAATCTATATGTCTATCTATTTGTGAATGTCTCTCTCTATCTATGCATCTATCTATGTATGTTTCTATGGTTCTATAAATGTGTCTATTTATATTTCAATTTACTATATTTCTATCTATCTCTATATCTATCAATCTATGAATCTATTTATATATCTATTTTCTAAATATCTTTCTATATATATATATATATATATATCTATATTTCTATCTATCTGGCTATCTATCATTCTTTCTATTAATTTATCTATCTATCTATCTATCTATGTGTGTGTGTGTGTGTGTCTATATATCTATTTATCACACTTTTTTTTATATAACAATCAATCAATCAATCTGTCTATCTTTTTATCTATTTATATGTCTATGTATCTATCTATCTTTATGTGTATCTTTCTACATATCTGTCTATATATATATATATATGTATGTATGTATGTATTTGTATCTTTATCTATTTTTCTATCTATTTGTATATCTCTATGTCTATCTATCTATCTTTTGATATATATATATATATATATCTATATATATCTATATGTCTATCTATCTGTCTTTTTTTATAACAATCAAACTATCTATATGTCTATCTTTTTATCTATCTATATATCTATCTATCTATTTATCTTTATGTGTATCTTTCTATCTATCTATCTGTCTATATATATATATATATGTATATCTCTATTTCAATCAATCAATCTATCTATTAATATATTTATCTATTTATCTATCTAGCTATCTATTTATCTATATATCTTTATACTATTTGTATATCTATCTATCTATATGTCTAAATATCTACATATCAATTTGTTTATTAATGTCTTTCTATTCGTCTATATACATATCTAACTATATGTTGATTTATCTATCATTCTATCTATATGACTATCTTTCTTCTATCTATCTATATGACTATCTACCTACCTACCTACCTACCTACCTATGTACCTATATATATATATATATATATATATCTTTTGATACGTGTATCTCTCTATCTATGTTTTTAACTATCTATCTAGCTAGCTAGCTAGCTAGCTATCTATCTATATGTTTTTCAATTTGTCTATCTATATATCTATCTATGTGTTTATCTATCTGTTTATCTATATGTTTTTCAATTTATCTATTTATATTTCTCTCTATCAATCTACCTATATGTCTATCTATCTGGCTATCTAGCTATCTATCTAACTATTTATTTGTTTATCTATCTATCTATCTATATGTCTATCTTTCTATCTATTTGTATATCTATTTATTTATCTATTATATGTCTGTCTGTCTAACTATATGTCTATCTATCTATCTTATATCTATCTATCTTTATATCTATCTGACTATCTTATTGTCTATCTAACTATCTATCTATATGCCTATCTATGTGTTTTCCTATTTGTATATGGATCTACTTATCTATCTATAAATCTATATTGCTATCTTTCTATCTTTCTATATATATATATATATATATATATATATATATATATCTGTCTGTATAATAATCAATCTATCTATCTATCAAACTTTCTATCTACCGATCAATCTATTTATCAATCACTCTATCAAAAATTCTTCAAATCTATCGAACTATCTTTGTATCGATTTGTTTATATATATGTCTATCAATTTATCTATTAATTTGTCTATCTATCAATCTATTTGTCTATATTTTTATATTTCTATATGTGTGTCTGTCTATCTAGCTGTCTATCTATTTGTCCGTCCGTTTGTCTGTCTATATATCTATCTATCTATCTATTTGTGTTAGTGTGTATGTGTGTATGTGTGTGTATATATATATATATATATATATCTATATATACTTTTTTATTTATGTATATATCTATCTATCTATTTATCTATCTATCTTTCTGACTTTCTATCTTTATATCTATTTGTCTATCTATCAATCTATCTGTCTACTTATATGTCTATTTATATGTATATCTATCTATCTATGTGTCTATCTATCTATCTATATTTCTGTCTATTTATCAACTATCTATCGAACTATCTATCAATTTGTCTATTAATCTATCTATCAATCTGCCTATTAATCAATCATTCTATCTAACTATCTATAAATGGGTCTAATAATGTGTATATCAATATATATATATATATATATATCTCTCTCTATATCATTTAACTATATATTAGAGGTGTCAAACGGGCTGGGACGGGCCGGCCAGGCCCGTTTTTTTAGGGCACGATCGTGCTTCCGTGCCCGGCAAGGCCCGCAGGCATGGCAGGCCGTGCCATGCCTTTCCGGGCCCGCTCGAGCTTGCCTATCTGAGTGGTTCGAGATACGGGCGACCACGGGTCGGGTCGTATCAGACCCGACCCGCGGTCTTTTTATTGTATTATCGGGCATCGTGTGGTCTGGCTAACGGGACACTCGGCACTGGAGAAACTCCTGCCGGTGTGCCGTGCCACGGGCCGAACCATGCCAGGCCAGGCACGACACACCTCGTGCCAGGCACAGCACGGCACGGATTGTGCCAAACCCGGGCACCGAATTTTTTCATGCCGGGCCGGGCCGGCCCGGGCAGGTTGACACCTCTACTATATATATGTCTATATATCTATTTATCTATCAATATTTGTATAAAACTATATATTCATTTATCTATCTATCTATCAATCTATCTATCTATTTATCTATCTTTTTGTCTATATATTTGTCTATCTTTTTGTCTATATATTTGTCTATCAATAATTCTATCTATTTTTATGTCTTTATCTATCTATCTATATGTCTATGTAAATATCTATATATCTATCTATCTATTAACTAACTATCTATCTATATATTTATATGTTTATCATAATGCTTATATTTGATATATATATATATATATATATATATATCTATCTATCTATATGTCAATCAATCTGTCTATATAACTATATTTTTATAAATATGCCAATCTATCTGTCTATCTATTTGTCTATCTAGCTATCTATTTATTTCTCTATCTACCTATCTTTCTATCTATATATATATATATATCTAACAATCTATCTTTCTATCTATCTAACTGTATATATATCTTTCTATCTATCTTTCTATTTAACTATCTATCTATTTATTTTTTTATCTATATGTCTATCAATCTATCTATAAAGCTATCTATTATTTATATCAATCTAACTATCAATCTATTTATCCTTATGTCTTTTAATCTATTTATCAATATATCGATCAATATATATATATATATATATATATATATATATATGTCTATCAATCTATCTATTTATCAATCAATCAATTAATCAATCTATCTGTCTATCTATCTATCTATCAGTCTATCTATATATCTAATTATCTATCTATATATATGTCTATCTATATATTTATCTATCTTTCTATCTAACTAACTATCTATCTATCTTTCTTTCTATCTTTTTATCTATCTATCCATCTATTTATTTGTCTATCTATCTTTCTTTCTTTATGACTAAATGATATGTTAATCTATCTCTTTATCTATCAATATGTTTAATATTCTATCTATCTATCAAATAATATCACTATCTATCTGTCTATCTATGTATTTGTCTATCTATCTATTTGTCTATGTTTCTATCTATCTGTTTATCTACCTTCCTATCTATCTATCTATCTATCTATCTTTTATCAATCTTTCTATAAATCAATCTATCAAGTTGTCTTTAAACCTATATATCATAC
>JAREIK010003422.1:203163-205663 GCA_029783825.1 Sapria himalayana | reverse complement strand
ATGACTAAATGATATGTTAATCTATCTCTTTATCTATCAATATGTTTAATATTCTATCTATCTATCAAATAATATGACTATCTATCTGTCTATCTATGTATTTGTCTATCTATCTATTTGTCTATGTTTCTATCTATCTGTTTATCTACCTTCCTATCTATCTATCTATCTATCTATCTTTTTATCAATCTTTCTATAAATCAATCTATCAAGTTGTCTTTAAACCTATATATCATACTATCTATCAATCTGTCGATCTATCTATATTATATTTATTTGTCTGTTTATTCATCCGTCTATCAATTTATCTGTCTAACTATCCATCTTTTTATCAAGAAATTTATCTGTCTACCTATATATATCTCTATCTATTATCTATTTATCAGTTTATCTATTTTTATGTCTATCTATCTATTTATCTTTTTCTCTATCTATTTGTTTATATTTCTATCAATCTATCTGTCTATCTATTTGTGAATGTCTCTCTCTATCTATGAATCTATCTATGTATGTTTCTATGGTTCAATAAATGTGTCTATTTATATTTCAATTTACTATATTTCTATCTATCTCTATATCTATCAATCTATGTATCTATTTATCTATCTATTTTTTAAATATCTTTATATATATATATATATATATATATATATATATATATATTTCTATCTATCTAGCTATCTATCATTCTATCTATTAATTTATCTATCTATCTATCTATGTGTGTGTGTGTATCTATATGTCTATTTATCGCTATTTTTATATAACAATCAATCAATCAATTTGTCTATCTTTTTATCTATTTATATGTCTATGTATCTATCTATCTTTATGTGTATCTTTCTACCTATCTGTATATATATATATATATATATATATATATATGTATGTCTGTATGTATTTGTATCTTTATCTATCTTTCTATATATATATCTATCTAATAATCTATCTTTCTATCTATCTAACTATATATATATCTTTCTATATATCTTTCTATTTAACTATCTATTTATTTTTTTATCTATATGTCTATCAATCTATCTATAAAGCTATCTATTCTTTATATCAATCTAACTATCAATCTATTTATCCATGTCTTTTAATCTAATATCAATATATCGATCAATATATATATATATATATATATATATATATATATATATGTCTATCAATCTATCTATTTGTCAATAAATCAATTAATCAATCTATCTGTCTATCTATCTATCTATCTATCAGTCAATCTATATATCTAATTATCTATCTATATATATATGTCTATCTATATATTTATCTATCTTTCTGTCTAACTATCTATCTATCTCTCTTTATATCTTTTCATCTATCTATCCATCTATTTATTTGTCTATCTATCTATCTTTCTTTATGACTAAATGATATGTTAATCTATTTCTTTATCTATCAATATGTTTAATATTTTATCAATCTATCTATCAAATAATATGACTATCTATCTTTCTATTTATGTATTTGTCTATCCATCTATTTGTCTATGTTTCTATCTATATGTTTATCTACCTACCTATCTATCTATCCTTTTATCAATCTTTATATAAATCAATCTATCAAGTTGTTATAACCCTATATATCATACTATCTATCAATCTGTCGATCTATCTATATTTATATTTATTTGTCTGTCTATTCATCCGTCTATCAATTTATCTATCTAACTATCCATCTTTTATCTATAGATTTATCTATCTACCAATATATATCTCTATCTATCTGTCTATTTATTTGTTTGTCTATTTATTTGTTTATCTATTTTTCTATCTATATATCTATTTATCTATTTTTCTATCTTTGTTTATCTTTCTATCAATCTATCTGTCTATCTATTTGTGAATGTCTCTCTCTATCTATGCATCTATCTATGTATGTTTCTATTGTTCTATAAATGTGTCTATTTATATTTCAATTTACTATATTTCTATCTATCTCTATATCTATCAATCTATGAATCTATTTATCTATCTATTTCTCTATATATATATATATATATATATATATATCTATATTTCTATCTATCTGGCTATCTAGCATTCTTCTATTAATTTATCTATCTATCTATCTATAGTGTGTGTGTGTGTGTGTGTGTCTATATATCGATTTTATCAGCACTTTTTATATACAATCAATCAATCAATCTGTCTATCTTTTTATCTATTTATATGTCTATGTATCTATCTATCTTTATGTGTATCTTTCTACATATCTGTCTATATATATAATATATATGTATGTATGTATGTATTTGTATCTTTATCTATCTTTCTATCTATTTGTATATCTCTATGTCGATCTATCGTTATATTATAGATATATATATATATCTAGATGTCTATCTATCTGTCTTTTTTATAACATCAAACTATCTATATGTCTATCTTTTTATCTATCTATATATCTATCTAGCTTTATCTTTATGTGTATCTTTCTATCTAGCTATCTGGCTATATATATATTATATGTATATCTC
>JAREIK010003422.1:170908-198663 GCA_029783825.1 Sapria himalayana | reverse complement strand
AACTAACTATGTCTATCTATAAATCATCTATCTATTAGTCTAATAATCTATTATCATTATATCTATCTATTCGTCAATCTATTTTTTCTATTTATCTATATATCAGTATGCCTATAAATCTCTCTATAAATCTGTCTATAAATCTATCTATCTATCTATTAATTTATCAATAAATCTATCTATCTATTTGTCTATCTATCTATCTGTCTGTCTATCTATCTATCTTTCTATCTGTCTGTCTGTCTGTCTCTCTATCTATCTATCAATATATCTATAAACCTATTTATCAATCTGTCTATTTTACTACCAATTTTTCTTTCTTTCTATCTGTCTGCCTATCTATATGTCAATCTCTCTATCTATGTCTTTGTCATTCTATCAATCTTTCTTGGTCTTGGTTTATTTAAATCTTGAAAGAAGCCACCTTTGTGAAAAGAAATCACCTTTTACATGTATACACCCAGGATCAAATAATAAACGATCTTATTGAATGCTAGTTTATATTCATCTTCTTAAAACAAAATTTTGGTTTTTCTTTTCCTTCTCTATGTTTTGGTTATTCTCTAAGAATAAGATGATGGTTACCACCATATATGTCTCACACGTGTGTGTGTGTGTGTGTGTGGTGTGTGTGTGTGTCTGGTAGCATTTAAGTGATGAATTAATTTTATATTATTATATATTTAAAACTCTGTTAAATAATAACAATTTAAATTCAAATCTTTATCAGATAAAGAATCAAATTTATATATTATTATATTTTTAACTCTTTAAAAAATCTTTTACTTATTATTTTCTTATCCATTAAAAAATATAACAGATTTATTATTTATTTAAATCAAGAATTTAAACTTTTTCAAAATTTAATAAAAACTAATTGTTATTTATAATTTAAAATAATCTTATCATTTTAAATTAATACAGAGAGTCAAAAACCATAACCATTATTATTAATTCTTAATATGTGACCCTATAGGTTTAATTAATATTGGTAGTAGGCCTAACTCACATTTTGATCCAGCAAGTCATAAGTGACCTCTAGCAAGATATTATGACAGCCCAAATTAAATGAAAAACTCATGATTCGAGGCAACCTTAATATTGTTAATGACAATCATTTCATTTCATGATATCTTGATAGAATATAAGACATGAAAAATGTCAACCTTATATCATACTATCTTTGATTACACAAAACTCAATTAGGGAGACTAAAAAAATGACATTAATCTTCATCAATTTATTTGAGCATAGTCATGCATTTCTCAGTCTCAATTGTAGAGGGGCCCCAAATGTATCTCTCATATAATAAGAGGGACAAATTATATTTTAATTATTTATATCTCACAACATAATTCTTATTATCTTCAAGTATAACATTTATAGTCAACTGGTTAAAGACAACGCTGATTATATCAAAGCATAATATTCTTTATGTTGAGAAATAAAGCAATCTCAAGTCATAGGATTTAATGACACAACTATTAGAGATTAAATTATGACTTTGAACCATGTATTAATTTCAATATGGGGCTACTCAAAATTTGTTCTAAACAAATAGATATAAATTTGAATCGTATATTATATACATATTCATCCCATGAATATCAATCAAACTTTATACTAATCTTAATTCATTATTATTCTCATAATAAAAACCTATTTGGGATATTTAGAATAATTAAAAATATAATTCAAAGACATTATATATATTAAACATGAAAATTAATTAAATAATAAATTCTCACAATAGTTAAAATACCAAGTCCAGACTATATGCCTAGAGCACCATTACCAACAAATCAATTTATCTTTATTTCTATGAATCAATCTAATTAAGTATCTATATATCTGTCTATCAATATGATCAATATGTCTATCAATTAATCTATCTATCTATATATCTATCATTCTATCTAACAAACTATCTATCTAACTATATGTCTGTCTGTCTGTTTATTTGTTTGTATGTATGCCTTTCTATAAGTCTATCAATCTATTTATTAGTCTGTCTTCCCACCTGCCTGACTCTCTATCTGCCTGCCTAACTATCTGCCTGCTTGACTATCTGCCTACCTAGTTGTCTGTCTATCTATCTATTTAAATGCCTATCTATTTGTCTATCTATTTGTTTATATATCTGTATATTTATTTATCTATCTATCTATCACTCCTTCTATATGTGTTTATCTATATGTGATTTATATGTCTATCAATCTATTTTCCTATATATCAATCAATCTATCAATCTATCTATCCATCTAATATGTTTTTATATATCTATCTGTCTATATATATATATATATATTGATATATACATGGCTATCTATCTGGTAATCTATCTGTCTATCTATCTATCTATCTTTTAGCCAATGTATCTATCTAATAATCTATCTATCTATTTAATAATCTATCAGTTTATCTATCTATCTATATGTCTATCTATCTATCTTTCTATCTATCTATTTTTCTATCTAATGTCTATCTATCTGTCTAGATTTCTATAAATCTTTATATCAATATATTTGTCTATTTATCTATCTATAATCTACTATCAATCAATCAATCAATATAACTATTTATCTATCTTTATGCCTTTAAATATGACTATCTATAAGTCTATCTATTTTTTATAATCTATATATTTATTTGTCTATCTATGTACATACTATCTATATATTTATTTTTCTTTCTATCTATCCATCTATCCAGCTATCTTTCTATCAATATAACTATCCTTCTATTAATCAATCAATCTATCTATCAATCTATTAAACTATCTATTATTTTATGTATCAATATGTCTATTAATCGGTCTATCTATTTATCTTCAATCTATCAATTAATATATCTATCAATCAATATATCTCTCTATCAATTTATATATCTATCTAGCTCTGTATCAATATATCTATCTAACTATCTATCTATCTATATATCTATCTATCAGTTAATCTATCAGTCTATCTATCAATATATCTATTTATTTATCATATAGTTTATTGATCTTTCTATCATTCTTTTGAACTAATTATCAATCTTTATATCTATCGATCTGTCTATTTTCTATAAATCTCTCTATACATATTTCTATCTATCAGTCTATCTATCAATCTATAAATCTTTGTATCTATCCGTCTATCTATCTATCTATTTAACTATATGTCAATCTATTTGTCTATATATTTGTCTATCTATCTATCTATCTATCTATTTATCTATTTATCTATTTATCTATCTATTTGTACATCTTATATGTCTATCTATCCATCTATCTATCTATCTATATTTCTGTATATCTATCTATCTATTAATCAGTCAATCAATCAATCAATCTAACTATCTATCAGTCTGTATATCTATCTGTCTATTTATTTATCTACCTTTTTGTCTATTTTCTGTCAATATATATATATGAATATTTATATACATATACATACACACACACACACACACACACACACACATATATATATATATATATATATATATATCTTTCTATCTAATAATCTATTTATGCACTATCCATCTATTTGTCTATCTATCTTACTATCTAACTATCTAAATATCTATCAATTTATTTGTCTATATATTTAAGTATCTATCTATCTTTATATATTTGTCTATCAAAATATTTATAAATCTATCTATAAATATATTATCATATATCTAATGATCTATCTATCAATCTGACTATCAATTTGTTTATCATTCTATTTATCATTCTATCTATCTATCTATATATTTATTTATATATTTATCAATCTTTCTGTCAATCTATTTTTTTATCTATATGTATATCAATCTGTCTATCTATCTGCCTATCTCTCTATCTATATATCTATATATCTATCCTATCAATCTTTCTATCTATAAATTTATCTTTCAATCAATCTATCAAACTGTCTATCTATCCATATATATGACTATCTACCTATCTATTAGTTAGTTTGTCTGTCTATTATATATTTGTCGATTCGTTTTTTTGTTTGTCTATCTATATGTATGTCTGTCTGAAAATCTATCTACCTATCTGTCTACGTACCTTTCGGCCTGCTTGTCTGCCAGCCTTACTGACTAATAGTCTATCTATCTATCTATTTGTCTACCTATCTATTTGTCTATTTATATATATGTTGGTTAACTTATCTGTCTATATATCTATCTATCTATCTATATTTCTATATGTCTATCTATCTATCTATCTATTTCTCTATCTATTATCTATATGTCTATTATTTATCTAAATGATCTATCTATCTGTCTATCTATCCATCTAGCTACCTATCTACCTATCTATCTATCTATCGATTTTATATCTATCTATTTGTATATCTATTTATTTATCTATCTATCTGTATTTCTATCTATCTATCTATCTAAGTGTCAATCAATCTACCTGCTTATCTATCTATCTATATGTCTATTTATCTATCTATATATCTATCGAACTATTTGTCTATCTATCTATATATATGACTATCTATATATATGTCTATCCATTGTATTCTATCTATCTATCTAAGATCTATATATCTATCTTTGTCTATCTATTTTCTATCTATCTATCTATCTATGTGTCTATCTATCTATCTACTTATCTATCTAACTATCATTCAATCTATCTATCTTATAATCTTTGTATCTAGACAATAATATCTCCATCTATTTGTCTATCTATCTATCTATCTTTTTATCTATCTATCAATGTATCTATTTGTTGATTTTTCTATCTATCTCTCTATCTTATGTCTATCTATCTATCTATTTATCTATTTATCTGTATGTATATTTATTTGATTATCTATCTTTCAATGTATCTGTCAAATTATCTGTCTATCAATCTATCTTTCTAGTTGTCTATATATTTGTTCTATCTATCAGTCTATCTATTTATCTATCTTTCTATCTATATATCTGTATATATATATCTATCTTTTTATTTATCTTTATATCTGTCTATTTATCTATCTGTCTCTCTATTTGTCTATTTATCTATCTATCTGCCTATATATATATATATATATATATATATATATATATATATATATCTATTTATCTATTTATTTGTTTGTCTGTCTATCATTCTATCTATTTTTATATCTATCTATCTATCTATCTTATGTTTATCTATTTATTTATTTAACTATCAATCAATCAATCAATCAATCAATATATTATTATGTATGTCTGTCTGTCTATCTATCTTTCTTTCTTTTTATGCATCTGTCTATCTATCTTTCTATGCATCTCTTTTACTATATGCCTATCTATATATCTTTCTTTATTTCTGTTAATCTATCTATCTTTCTATCTGTCCATCTATCTCTCTATCTATCGATTTGTCTATCTATCTATTTGTCTATCAGTCTATAAAATGTATATTTATTTATTTATTTTTCTATCTGTCTATCTATCTATATGTCACTCTATCTATTTTCAATCTATCTATCTATATATATGTCTATCTATATGTTTATCTATCTGTCTATCTATATGTCAATCTATTTGTCTATTATCTGTCAATCTCTCAATATAACTTTCTATCTATATGTCTATTTATCTATCTATCTATCTCTCTCTCTCTTTATGTCTATTTATCTATTTGTCTATATATCTATATATGAATTTTGATATAAATCTGTATATCAATCTGTCAATTAATTTGTTGATCAATCTCTAAATCAATCAGTTTATCAAATTATTTACCAAATTATCTATCTATCTATCGGTCTATCTAAGTGTCTAGTTATCTTTATATCTAATCTGTCTATTTATCTTTCTTTCTATCTGTCCGTATATCTATTTGTCTATCTCACTATCTATCTATCTATCTATCTATTTATCTATCTTTCTATCTATCTGCCTATCTATCTATCTATATAGTTGTCTATCAATTTTTGTATGAATCTGTCTACCTATCTATCTATCTATCTATTTATTTATCTATCTATCTGTGTATCTATCTGTCTATCTATTTATCTTTTTTCTATATATCTATTTATCTATCTATCGATCTATTTGTATATCAATCAATCTATCTATTTATATATATTTCTATCTATCTGTCTATATATTTATCTATTAATCTATCTGTCAATCTATCTACATATGTGTCTATCAATCATTCAATATAAATGTCTATTTATCTATCGGTCTATCGAACTATCTAGTGATCTATTTATAATCTATCTATCTATATGCCTACGTATTTGTCGATATATTTATTTTTATATCTATCTATATATTGGTATATATTTCTATCTTTCTTTCAATCTTTCTATCTATTTATCTATCTAAATATCTATCAAACTGTCAATCTATTTGTCTCTCAATCTCTCTATCAATCTGTCTATTAATTTGTCTATAAAAATATCTATGAATCTATTAATAATTCAATCTTTCTATATCTCTATCTATCTGTATATCTATATGTCTGTCTATTTATCTATATATCAATCTATATGTCTATCCATCTATCTATATATCTATTTGATTATATAAATAAATGACTAACTAATTGATAATCTTTTTGTCTATCTATATATCTATTTGTCTACCTTTTTAACTATCGGCCAACCTGACTATCTATCTGTCTATCTCTTTTATGGCTGTCTGCTTGATTTAATATTTGCCTACAACATTTTCTGACTATCTGTCTATCTATTTGTTTGTATGAATACAGATCTATCTGTCTATTTATATTTTTATCTATCCATCTTTCTATCTATTTGTTTATCTAAAAAACTATCTATCTGTCTATCAATATATATATATATATATATCAATCTATCAATCTATTTATCTATCTATTTATCTATCTAATTAACTATCTATATACCTACCTATCTATCTATGTGTCTATCTATTTGTCAATCTATCTTTTTATCTATCTGTATATCTATCTATCTATCTATCTGTCTGTCTGTCTATTTATCTGTCTATATATCTATCTATCTATCTATATATTTATCTATCTATTTGTATATATCTATTTATTATTCTACTTATCTATCTCTTTATCTATCATTCTATTTATCATTCTATCTATCATTCTATATACCTATCTATCTATCTATTTATCTAGTTGTCGATATTAACTATCATTATATTTATCTATCTGTCTATTAATCTTTCAATCTTTCTGTTTATCTATCTATCTATTTATCTGTCTATCTATTTATCTATCTATTGTTCTATATATCAATTCGTCTATCTATCTATCTATCTATTTATATATCTATCTATCTATCTATATATCTATCTATATATTTCTCTGTATAACTATCTATTTGTCTGTATATCTATCCGTCTATGTATCTTTGTATCTATGTGTCTATCTATGTGTATATTTATCAACTATTTATTTATCTATGCATTTGTCTATCTATCTACATGTCTATCAAGTAGTACACTATCTGTCAATCTATGTGTCTATATATCTATATATCAAGCTATCTGTCTTTCTAACTGTCTATTTTTCTTTTTATCTATCTTTACTCAATCAATCAACCTATCAATCTATCTTTCAATCTATCTACCTAATTATCTATCTGTCTGTCTGTATGTCTATATATTTATCATTCTATCTATAAATTCATTGATCTATCTATCAAAATATTGATTTATCTTTTCAACAATCTATCTATGTATCTATCTATATAACTCTTTTTAACTATCTATTTTTTTGTATATCTATCTATATATTTTTTTATCTATGTGTCTATCTATCTTTCTATCTATCTATCTATCTATTTATCTATCTATCTATCTTTCTGTCTATCTATATGACTATATTTCTACTATCTATTTGTTTTTCTATCTATCTATTCATCCGTCTTTCTATCTATCTATTCATCCGTCTTTCTATCTATCTATCTATGTATCTTTCTATTTATCTATCTTTTTGTCCATATTTTTGTCTTTCTATCTCACTCTCAATCTATCTATCAATCTGCCAATAAATCTATCTATCAATATGTCTTTCATTATCTCTATCTACCTCTCTATCTATCTTTATATCTATATGTCTATCAATCTATCTATCTATGTATCTATCTATTTGTTAGTCTATTTATCTATCTATCTATCTATATATATATCTATCTATATATCGATAAATTTATCTATCTATCTTTTTGCCTTTCTATCTATTTATCTTTGTATTGATTTATCTATCTATCCATCTTTATATTTGTCTATATATTTTTCTATCTGTCTATCTTTCTACCTATCTTTTTGTCTATCTATCTATTAATCTATATTTATAGCTATCTATCTATCTGTCTGGTTATATTTCTGTCTGTCTATCTCTCTATCTATCTATCTCTCTTTCTATATATATTCATATCTATCTTTTTATCAATCTATGTATCTAACTATCTGTCTATCTATCAATCTAATGATTAGTGTATTAATCTATCTTTCTATCTATCTATTTGTCCATCTATGTGTCTATATATTAGTCTATCTATCTATTTCATTATCGATTTATCTATCATTCTATCTATCTATCTATTTTCTATCTATATATCTTTCTTTCTTTCTATCAATCAATAAATCAATTTTTTAATCTATCTTCCTATCTATTTGTGTATCTATCTGTTTATCAATCAATCAATCTCTCTATCTATCTATATATCTATTTATCAATCAATATATCAATCTATCTTTCAAACTATCTATCTTTCTATCTTCTATCTATTTTCTATCTATCTATCTATCTATTTATATGTCTATGTTTCTATGTGTCAGTCAGTAATTCTGTCTGTCTATCTATCTGTCCTTCTATCTATATGACTGTCTATCTATTAGGTAGTCTGTCTGTGATTTAGTTAGTCAGTCAGTTAGTCAATCTATCTTTCTATCATTTTGTCCATCTATATACCAACCTGACTATCTACCTGCCTGAATAAAAAATTTTTTGTCTCTATGTGTGTCTTTTTATCTATCTATTTAACTACCTCCTATTTTGTCTCTCTGTCTGACTATCTGACTGTCTATTTATTTGTTTATATGTATATGTGTTTATCTGTCTCTTTATCTATCTGTCTATCTATTTATCAATATAAAAATCTTTCAATTTGTTTTTCTATCTATCTAGCCATATTTCTCTTTATCTATCAATCTCTATCTATCTGTTTGTCTATTTATCTATCTATCTTTCTAACTATCTATCTATCAAATTATCTGTTAATTTATCTGTCTATCTGTCTATTTGTCTATCTATCTTCTTATATGTCTATCTATCTATATGTCTATCTCTCTACCTCTCTATCCATATACCTATCTATTTATCTATTTGTCTATCTATCTATCTACTTATCTATCTATATGTCTGTCTATTTGTCTATCTATCTATTTATCTATTTATCTATATACCTATTTATCATTCCCTCTATCTATCTGTCAATCTATGTGTCTTTCTATCTACCTATCTACCGATCTATTTGTCTATCTATGTGTTTATTTATCTATCTTTCTATCTATCTATGTTTATGTTTCTATATATCTATCTATCTATCTATTTGTCTATCTATATATTTATCTATATGTCGATCTCTCTGTCTATTTATTGTTCTATCTATCTGTCTATCTATCTATTTATCTAACTATCTATTTATCCATTTGTCTATCTATCAATCTATCTATCTATCATTCTATCTATATATCTATTTGTTAATCAATCAATCAATCTAATCTATCTATCTATCTATTTACCTATCTATCTATATGATGAATCTTTCTATCTATCTATTTATCTATCTATATCTTTATTTAGCTTTCTATTTATTTGTCTATTAATCTATCTATCAATTTCTCTATCAATCTGTCAATTAATTTGACTATATTTTTGTCTATCAATCTATCTATCATTCTGTCTCTCAAACTATTTGTATAACAATTGATTTGTCTATTAGTCAGTCATTAATTATATCAGTTAGTCTATCTTTCCGTATGTCTGTTTACATGTCTATTTGTTTGTCTTTCAGTTAGTTTGTGAATTGGTCTATAAGTCATTTAGTCTATCTATTTATCTATTTATTTGTTTGTTTATCTATTTGCTCGACTGTCAAACTATCTGACCACCTTACAATCTATCTGTTTGTATCACTACTAAAAAATCTCAAATAACATGGGAAAATACCCTAGCTAAATACATTTTTTTCTTTGCTAAATTGGATATAATGATAGACTAACTATGGAACCATTCCCAAGCTCTAGTGCTTGTCATAAAAATTAATAAGGAAATATTTTCGCTAGCAAATTAGCGAAGGAATATTCCCAAGCAAAACTTGCAAGGGAAAATTTCCTAGTTAAATTAGTGATGGTAAATTCCCTAGCTAAATTTGTGAGGTTAAATTCTCTAGTTATTTTCATTCAAAAATTATTTTCACATTTTTCATTATTTACATAAAATTTAATTACATAATTTAAAATTTTTATATTAAATTTAATAAAAACATAAACTATACACAATTATTTATACATAACAAAAATTAAAATCAGTTAATAAAATATTCTAATACAATATATTACATAGTTAAAATATAAACATAACAAAACTTGATTACATATTATTCTTCATCCAATGTATCTAATGATAGTGAACAAAGTATAATCTATTCATGAAATTGATGTTGTTTTCTCCCCCCCAGCTCCTCAAAATCTTTATACTGCAACAGAACCTGAGCATGTCCCTCCATTACCATCTGCATTACTTTTTTTGTTCTAATTACATTTCCTCTCCACCTCCTACTCCTTCCTTGAATCTGCCTATGCCCTTTTTGTATCTAGCTGCTCTACCAACATCATTGTTTTAACCTTGCGATTAGTTGCTTGTATGTATACTTGTTCATGTATGTATGTCCCTTTGTGTATGTGTGTAAATACTGATACATGTACTTTCATGAAGATACAGATACCATCAAAGACAATATAAGGTAATAAAATAGGGCTTAAAAATACCCATATAATTCTCTTAGGCATGGTCAGCATCTTCTAGTTGTTTGTCCTCTAATACTCCACTCATATAAAGAACATTGTTACACCTGCTCATGGAGCATGACATACTACATTTACAAACCAATAAAGAACACAACACAATGCTACTGCTAAACAAATAGACTAGTGCATGCAACACCAACTACCATTTGCTAGAAATTGTACACAACGAGATAATCATGAGTTTAATTTTAAATTACTAAATCTAGATTTCTCCATGATTTCTAATCAACTATTCATAAACATATTCTTCTTTGTTGCCCAGGTTCATGCATTAGTCCATGGTTAATTAAAAAGAAGTTAGAAAAAAGTTTTGTACGAAATTAATATGTTTTTAGTAAAAAATCCAAAATATGATGCTTGTTTGAAAATTATTACCAAAGTAGTGTGTCTGGAAATAGTGTGGAAATGGTTCATTGTGAATGACGGTCATTGCCATGCTATTGAATTTTAAAAATCAAGACCTTCATCAATGTCTACCTCACTTGATGATGCCGAATTTGGGCTTGAATTTGGGTTTGACATGAGATCTAGTTTGGATTCATTTCTACATTCAATTTTGCATCTTGGCCATATAGATTTCCAAGTTTAATTGGTGGTTTGATAAAGAAATGATGCGAAAATAGAAGATGATGAAGATGAATTTAACTTGATAGTTTTATATGGATTGAAATGGAGAAGCCACTTGTTGAAAGATCTCTTTATTTGTTGTAGTTGACAGGATCATTCTAAATCATGATTAAAGAAAAAAAACAAATCATTTAATAGGAAGAAGATGATATAGATACATTCAAGTATGACAAGGCCATATTTCATATATATATATATATATATATATATATATATATATAAACAAATAAACACCTTATCATCGCCCCTCTTTTCTTCTTTATACCGTAGGAGCCACAACTATAAACTTGAGCAAGCAGAACCTACAGAAATGAACTCATTATTCTGAACTTGAGTTTATTTGTCGAAGTTAATGGAGCAATTGGGGCTGCATGTTGCACTTTTTGTAAGTAATCCAGTTTCAATCTTTTTCCATCCATTGCCACTCTCACATGTAGATGTTTTGCTCTTGCACCCATTTTTCTTCTTTTTTATAACTTAGTCAAATGTGCGACTAGTGAAATACGAAGTATGTATGCACACATATATACAATAGTTGACATGACGGTACATATGAATGAGTGTGTGGGTGTATGTGTGTGTGCATGTCTTTGTGGGTGTGTATTTGAGTCATTGATGAGTAGAGTAAGTAACTGATATATTGCACTAGAAAAATCTGAGAGAAAAAAGTAAAAAAAATAGATTCATTTTACCCATTGAGATTAAGGCTAAGATTCAGGCTTCCAACTGAATAGTGACTTGATAAAGTTCCCAAATAGTCTCCAGAGAGGTAAAGCCTGCTTTACACTTGATGTAAGTTTGGACTGTGGTAATTTTCATGAGCCATACATTTCCAACCTCACCACCTATTCTACAGATCAGACTTTGTATCTATGTGATAATGTTTTCTGTAATGTTGTTACCTGCTTGCAAACCATAATTTGGCCAGATATCAGAGACCCATCTAAGATCACCCATATATAAAACAACTCTTCTTTTTGAATAACCATCTACGATGCACTTAAGCACCATAAATTTTTGGTCAACATCTACTTTTGAATGATTCCTAAAAGAGAATAGAGGAAATGTTACTAATCTAACCATTTCCATTTTCTCACTTACTCCTCTTACTACGCTCTCTATCCTTGCCACACACTCTTCTGTAATCACGATGTTTCTTTTCTTCCTCTCCATCGCCTTTAAAACTCTCACACATCTTTGTTCTTTGTCAGTGTTTATAATGGCGAGCTTAAGTCCTTCCCCAATGGTTCAAATTGATTGAAAGAAAGAAATGGAGGAGGAGAAGAGTTGGCTACGATGAGAGGTTTTATGGCTTCTTTTAGGTATGAATTTTTAAGAACTGGAGTGATATTTGTAGGGGCAGCCAGGGTGGTGGATGTACTTCTGGAACAAATATCCATGGATACGGCTTGTTCAACCTTGTTTTTCACTAGGTTGGATGCCACACACTCTTCTATTATTACAAATGCTTAGATTTTAAAATTTTTAAAATTTAATAGCCAACATTCACAATGCCAGTCTTTGATTTTTAAAATTCAATAGCATGGTAATGACCTTCATTCACAATGATGCATATTGCTACATTATTTCCAAACATATTAGTTTGGTAATATTTTACAAACTAGCATTATATTTTGGATTTTTATTTAAAACATATTATTTCCATACAAAACTTGTGAGAAAATAACAAACAAACGGATAATAAAAGTTGAAATGACATTAGACTGCGTGGTATTGAATTTTTCCACACCTGTAGGTTTATATAGGAATCCACGAAAGCAAGGAAACCTAAAAGAAACTAAAGAAAAAAATTGAGAAAAAAAATGCAATGCACACGAAAGAATACAAGGTAGCTCTCCTTTGTATTCTATTTCCCACTTGAGTTTTACAATGACCATCTTCATAGTCAAGTTGTTAAGAAAAGGTTTGAAAAATTAACCCATCTTAAATCTTCATTCAAATTATTGATATTTTACTTTGTGTGTGCGTGCAATACTTTGATATTTTTAAATAAATTCATTATAATTTGATTATTATATATTTTCTAATAAATACATCTCCATTATAAATTGTGATCATACATGAAACAACAATGTACATAAAAATAAAAAAAGATAAAAATAATAAAAAAACAATGTAAAAAATGGATGTTCATTTGATATTTTAACTTAATAAAGATAAAATTTACCCCAATTTCATGCATCATACACAATATTTACCATAATGTATATATCATGAAGTATGAGATATATTATGAGGTCATGCACTAGTATGAAAATAAGTAATCTTGTCCATAAATAGAAAATTTTATTTTTTTACTACTTTGTGAATTATTAAATGTAACAATATAAACTTCATGATTTTTAGGGATAAAACTATCAAGATACTCACAAATCTCAGACCTATGCAAGAGTCTTGTGTGCCAGGCAGTGCATTTATGCCTTATTTTTTTTTACTTTTGTTATACAATAATCAACCATAATTTTTAAAAGAATGCTCATATGTTTTTTTATTTTACTTTCATCTATACACATTTGTGTGTGTGTGTGTATTTATTTATTTATTTATTTATTTATCATGATTATTGTATTTTTGTTTTTTATTTATTTTAGCACTTAACTTGTAGGATACCCCAAACCATACCATACACATAATATTGTGTATATTTGTATACATACATACATATATACATACATACATACATACATATATATATATATATATATATATATATATATATATATATATATATATATATATATATATCATGATTATTAAGTATTTACTTTAGTTTTTTTTTTAATTACATTGGAGCATTTGACTTGTGGGGTACCACAAGCCACAAACTTATAAAATAATACTCTTTTTTTATTATTTTTCTTAAATGTATACACTTAAATACACACACACGCACACACACACACATGCCTTAGATTGTATATTCAAAAATCCATTTTTTGATTTTAATAAATTTTTTCTATTTTTTTTCTTCTTTTTTCTCCCCAAGAAACTTCAAAAAAGCTAAGGTTTTTAGATCCTACAAGAAATTGACATAGGTTTTCATAACACCCATCATGTTAGAATTTCAATTAGAAAATATGATGCCATACCTTAAAAGTATGGACAATAACTATGTCACATCCTTGGTGCTGCTGGAAAATCCATAAGAGATCAAGGTAGAGCATGATCCCTCTAGGCCTCTCCTCCGGCGAGGCTTCAATTATATCTTAACAAAGATAGTCCAATAGCACATATATTGATGCCATCCTTAGAGAAACTTGCAATCCACCAATTGAAATAACTAATCCTGACATCATTGACTTACTATAACAAAGAAATTTGAGTAGCTGCACGAAACAAGAATAACATGTGGTAGTCACCTGTAATGAAGCAGCCCCATTATAAAAAAAATAAAAAATAAAAAACAAGCAAGAGATGATGAAGATGGTGATACACACGCTCCATAGTATATCTACATTGTAGGGAATAATCTGCTCTAGTTTATCCCTGAAAGGTATGCACTTGACTAAGGTCTTCTTACTGTGCAGAATCCTTTGCAGAGTTCTTGCATCAACCTCGTGTAATCTATCAATATTCTCCACAGCTTGCTTAGTAATGCCAGTCACCAAATTCGTTGTCATGTCTTCATCAAAGAACGTCACTACCTCGACGTCTTCCACATTTTCAGCCGCTAGATGTGAATTTGAAGAAGAAGAAGATACATCACAGAGAATGTTAAGCACACACCTCGATACCTTCAATGTTTGCTTCATGAATCCACTAACCAACATCTCCTCTGTTATCGATAGAATAGTCATCCAGAGCTTCAAATTAACTAGCCATTACCTTTTCCTTAATCAGATAATAGATGGGTAAATGAGAAGTAGGAGCAAATCTTTCATGGGCAAGTGTTTGAGACATAGAGATGAGCCCTCTAATAGCATTCAACCTTGCTTCGACATCTCTGTTCTCATCGTCACCCTGCACCTTAATCTCACAGAGCTTGAAGACAACCTCTCTCCATTTATGAGCCAATAACCCAAAAGGAAGAACTCTTAGGGCTAAAGCAAAGCCCCTTCTAATAGCAGTGTTTTGATCAAAAAGTTGTTGTAGGTACTTTGAGGTCACACCGGCTGCATCACCATTATCTACAGGAACCAAGTATGCTCAACCAAAGGGGTTCAGAGCACTAATAGCTATGTTCTGTGAAGTTTAAAGGGGTAGAATATAAATGGAGCTATAATGATATAATGGGTAATGTTGGAAAGAAATTAACTTGCAAGGTGTAGGACCACTTGTATCTGAGGGTTGGGATGCCTCAGAAGGCATCAAGCAGACTTTGTGTTATCTTTTCGGATATTGGTAAATGACACAATGCAATATATTCTATCAATTGGGAGATAGTGCAGCGCATCATATCTCCCCCCTTACCTTGATAAAGACAAGCTGACTCAATTGCACCAACTATGCCAGCTACATCTTTTTGCTTATCTGCAAAAAAGAGTTTTTGTTCAAATAGCCTCGTTCATTGCTTTATTCCAATAAAAACTAAATATAGTTATAAATACTTGTATATATAATGGCATATGATAATATAATTATACAAGTATTTAAATATAATATTTGTGTTTAAAATATTTTTATAAATGTTACTTATATATAATTATATATATGTAACATTTTTATAAATATTATATAGTATATATATCACATTTATATAAACATTATAAATATTATATATTTATATAAAAATAAATGTGTTATATAAATGTTTACAAAAATGTATAAACATTTTATATGTTATATAATTGGTATATAAAAAATTATATAAATGGATAGCTTTTTATTATTGTTGTATAGATATTTTTAAACATTAATACATATGTATAAATATTTATATATAACATTATATTTCTATAAACATATCAGTGTTTATATATAATGTACTACATGTGTGTGTGTGTGTGTGTGTGTGTGTGTGTGTATTAAAGTATTGACATTTATATATAATGTCATGTGAATATATAAAAGTATAAAAGTTTATATATAATTTTATCTGTTTATAATATTTTTGGAGACAACAAAATTAGAACCCATAAACATTAAGTTTGTTTTTTCATAAGTTACAGAGGCAGAAAAAAGTAAGAATAATTTTTTTTCTTAAGTTACAGAAGTAGAAAACTATATGCAAATATTTAGTATTTCAAATAAATAAAACCCTAAAAATTTAAATAGTAAAAGAACAAAGTTTACACAGACCATTTATTGTTTCATTAATGCTGCAGAGTAAAAATCATATAAGTGATATGAAAATAGAATAAAAAAGAAGGAAAATTGGAGGAAAATAAAAAAAAATCAAACCCAAATATTATGTAAAAACCAAACTCCACTAGTGGTAATCAAATTAAGAGAGACAAAGATATGTATATAGCATTCTGAAGAAGAAAAGCAATGATAATATTACCGGTAACAAGAAGAGGAAGATTTTATAGGTTGCTCCCATAGTCCCATTTTGATTCTTCTCTCTTCGTCATTCACTAAAAGAAAAATCTCATGTAGCTATGTAAAATTTCCTAGCTAAATGGACATTTTCAATCACTAATTGGGATATAGCAATGGATTAATGACAGAATTATTCACAGTCTAAAGTGCTCGTCGCTAAAATTTAGCGAGGGAAGGTGTCACTAGCTAATAATTTAGCGACGAAAAAATCCCTAGCAAACAAAATAATTTTTCTAGTTAAATTAGCAAGCTAAATGAGAGTTTTCGCCGCTAAATGAATATAATGACGGAAGTTTTTCCACTTAAAAGTGCTCATCGCTAAATATTAGAGACGGAAATAGTCCTTAGCAAAATAAATTTAGCAACAGAAAAAATCACTTGCTAAAATAAAATATCCCTAGATAAATTAGCTAGTGAATATTCCCTAGCTATTTTAATTTCAAACTATTTTCAGAATTTAATTTATTTTAAAATTTTTTAATTAAATAATTTAATATATTTATATTAAGTTGAATAAAAATAGAAACTATAAATGATAATTTATAATTAACAACAAATAAAAACATTTAATTACTTATTTTAATACAATATTTTACATATTTAAAACAAAAAAAATAACAAAATCTTATTACATCTTATTCATCAATGTATCTACCAATAGTGCATAAAGTATAATCTATCCATGCATTGACGTTGCTTTCTCTCCCTGGTCCTCCGATCACCATTTTTTTGATGTGACAAAGCTATCTAAGTCACGACACATCATGTCTAATGAAAAATCCCATTACTTATACTTGCTTTGTATGGAGAACAATGCAGTACCATATTTGTAAGAAATTTAAACCACACAATCAAATCAAAATAAATAAAAAAAGTTATGTTTTGATAAATATATAATACTGTAGTATATACGTACATATATACTAGCATTTTACTCATGCATATATTAGAGTAGTATATGTACATAAAAACTATAGTATTATGTGTAGATATATACTGAGTACAAATATACTCAGTATATATGTACATAAAATATTGTAGTATTATATGTACATATATACTGAGTATATACGAATGTATATACCACTTTTGTTGTTATTGCTGCTACTCACACTACTGCTATCGCTCCTGCCGTTGCAGTCGTCGCTGCTACCGCTACTACCGCTGCTGCTTCTGTCACCACTACTATTGCCGCTATTGCCACTTCCGCCACTACCACCACTACCGCCACTGCCACTGCTGCCACTACTATTACCAGTAATAATAAAAGTGGGGTGGGCAATGATGCTCGACTGATGAACTTCCATACCAACCACTCGTTTTGAGATTGAGTGAGTTTTTGATGAGACGGCGAGATGCCTCATTTAAATAGGACCAGATATTCTTCCTGGACTAGAATTACACAACACTACACGAGCATCATTATCATCATCATCATCCTAAGCCATAGTACAATCAGAACCAATAATGCAGAACCAAGAGCAAGAAAACTTATTTACTCATACATTTGCTTTGTACCATGGGATAATTGCATATCAACACAAATACTAAGATTTTAAAGACCAACCTTTATCTGCTTGGCTGGCATGGACCAGAAATATATTCATCCCACAGCTTTTGGGAAATTTTAATAGCCATATCTTTTATTACCTACATGAGTAAGTAATGCACGATGATGACCAGACCAACCCGAGCAATTATATATTCAAAAGTGTGTCTGTGTGTAAATGGGTGTGTATGGATGACATTATATAGATGTCTACAAATAAATATATGCACCCACTTATGTATATACTTGGTATATACGTAGATATATACTCAGTATATATGTACATTTATACCAAGTATATTTGTATGTATATACTACAATATTATATGCACGTATAAATACTCACATAGCCTTGGATGACACACACACTTGTACTTTAATACAAATACACATGCCATCAAAGACAATAGAAGAAAATAATCTAAGACTTAAAAAATACACATATAGGTCACTCGGCATGGTTAGCATTTCTAGTTCTTTTTCCTTGTACTCCACACAGATAGAGAACATTGTTACACCAGCACATGGAGCATAACATACTACATTTACAAACCAATAACCGATAACAAGCAGTCACAGATATCTACTACGATGACCAGATGTGAACTATGATGATGTAGATCTGCACAAAATAAGAGTGTTAAGAACAAACCAACATTTGCGTGGAATTAATTCTTTTGGTTCATCTCATAGCTTCAGAAGCTAAGGTGTTGTTCTCAGCACCATGGAGGACCAGCCAAGGCTTTTACATTCCTATAATAGGCTAAAACTATATGCAAAAAATTTGGGGACACACAAACATATTCACTGATATATAAAAATAGTTATTATAGACATGAACAAACACAAATTAAAGTTGATAGTCATACAGCTTCAACAAAAATTTAATTAAATAATTTAATATTTTTATATTAAATTGAATAAAAATAGAAACTATAAATGATAATTTATTATTAAAAAAATTATTTAATAACTTATTCTAATATAATATTTTACATAATTAAAACAAAAAAAAATAACAAACTTTTATTACATCTTATTCATCAATGTGTCTACCAATAATGCATAAAGTAAAATCTATCCGTGCATTGACATTGCTTTCTCTCCCTCTGCTCCTCCGATCACTATTTTTCTACTTCGACAAAGCTATCCAAGTCACGACACATCATGTCTAGTGAAAAATCTTTTCACTTATACAAGCTTTGTATGGGGAACAATGTGGTACCATATCTGTACGAAATTTAAACCACTCAATCAAATCAAAATAAAAAATGTTATGATAAATATATAATATTGTAGTATATATGTACATATACTAGGATTTCACTCGTACATATATTACGGTAGTATATGTACATAAAAACTACCGTATTATGTGTACATATATACTGAGTACAAATTAGGACCTGATATATTCTAGCATTTCACTCATACGTATTTCCTTGCCAACCACTCGTTTTGAGATTAAGTAAGTTTTTGACGAGGTGGGATGCTGCTTCTCCCAAAATAGGACCTGATATTCCTCCTGTACCAGAATTACATGGTACTACACGAGAATCATCATCATCATCATCATCCTAAGCCCTAGTACAATTAGAATCAATCATTGTAGAACTAAGAGTAAGAAAACTTATTTACTCATACGTTTGCTTTGTACCATGTGAAAATTACATATTAACACAATTACTAAGATTTTTAAGACCAACCTTTTTCTGCTTTGCTGGCCTGGACCAGAAATATCTTCATCCTACAGTTTTAGAGAAAATCTAAGATCCATGGCTTTTATTACCTGCATCAGTAAGTAATGCATGATGATGACCAAACCAACCCTAGGAATTATATATTCAAAAGTGTGTCCGTGTGTAAATCAGTGTGTATGTATGACAATATATACATGACTGTGAATAAATATATACACCCACTTTGTATATATTCGGTATATACGTACGTATATACCTACAGTATACAAGTAGATATATACCTAGTATATATGTATGTATATACTACAATATAAAAATACTTATATACCGAGTATATAAATACGTATATACTATAGTATATATGTATGTATATACTGAGTATATACATACAAATATACTCAGTATATACTTACTTATATACTCAGTATATATGTACATTTATACCAAGTAAATATGTACATATATACTTTAATATTATATGTACGTATATATACTCACATAGCCTTGGATGACACACTTATACTTTAATGTAAATACACATACCATCAAAAACAATAGAAGAAAATAATCTAGGACTTTAAAAACACGCATATAGGTCTCTCAGGCATGGTCAGCATTTCAAGTTCTTTTTCCTCTGGTCCTCCTCACAGATAGAGAACATTGTTACACCTACAAAATGGAGCATACCATACTACATTTACAAACCAATAACTGATAACAAGTAGTTGCAGATCTGAACTATGATGATGCAGATATGAACTACAATGACATAGATCTCAAATGCGACGACACATATCTAAACTATGATGACACAAATATAAATTGCGACGACCCAGATCTGAACTACGTCGATGCATATCTGAACTGTGATGATGCAAATCTACACAAAATAATAGTGTCGAGAACAAACTTGCTTTTGCATGGAATTAATTTTTTTGGTTCATCTCACATCTTCAGAAGCTAAGGTGTTGTTCCCAGCACCATGGAGGACCAGCCAAGGCTTTTACATACCTATAATACACTAAAACTCTACCCAAAAAATTTGGGGGAACACAACCATATTCATTGATATATAAAAATAGTTATTATAGACATCAACAAACATAAATTAAAGTTGAAAGTCATATAGTTTCAACACATTCGTAATTGTCACTTGTAGCTCGACTTATGAGCATGAAGTTAGAAAAACATATGTCTGAGAAATTATTTGATCAGGTGATAGAACTGATGAAGTAGATTATTTTGGATAATAATTTGGTCACTAATAACTTTTAATATAACAGCAAATATCCTATATGGACTCATAGTTAGCAGGCTTGACGTGATAGATAGCAATCCTAGTTCTAGTAGAGAAACCATATAAGAAAGGCTAGCAAAATTGCACTAGCTAATTATGAGGATGATTTTATGTTAAATGATGATGAAAGAATGTTATGTTTTTGTTTTAACCATGAGACTTTAGTATCAGAATTATTTTTGAACTATTTTTGATTTTTGTTAATTTTAAAGAACAAGGAATCGAAGAAAAGGGAGGAAGAAAATGAGATAGGTAAAAGTTTTTTAGGGTTAAATATGTCATGGTGAAGTTAATTTGTAATGTTTCTAAATAAATATTAATACTTCATAGCTTTTGATGATGAATCAAAGCCGAGAGAGAAGAAAAAACTTCCACTATAAGAAAAAGCCCAAATAGCAAGGAAAATTCCCTAGCTAAATGAGGGGTTTCCATCACTAAACAAGAAATGACGATAAATTACCGATAAAACTTTTATCAAGCTAAAGTGCTCATTGCTAAAAATTAACGAGGGAAAGAGTCGCTACCTAAAAAATTTTAGAGATGGAAAATTTCCAATCTAAAAAAATGATTTTTCTAGCTAAATTAGCAAGAGAAAAATCCCTGGCTATTTTCATTTCAAAACTATTTTCAGAATTTTATTTTTTTTCAAAAATTTTAATTGAATAATTTAATATTTGTATATTAAATTGAATAAAAACATAAACAATAAATAATAATTTATTATTTAACAAAAAATAAAATCATTTAATTAATTATTCTGATACAATATTTTACATAATTAAAACAAAAACATAACAATTTTATTACATTTTATTCATCAATGTATCTACAAACAGTGCATAAAGTATAATCTATCCATGCATTATCATTGCTTTCTCTCCCTAAGCTCCTCTGATCACCATCTTTCTACTACGATAAAGTTGTCCGAGTCGCGGTGCATCATGTCTAGTAAAAAATCCCTTCACTTATACAAGCTTCGTATGAGAAACAATGTGGTACTATATCTGTACGAAATTTAAACTAATTAATAAAATCAAAATATATAAATAAATAATGTTATGTTTTGATAAATATATAATACTGTAGTATATATGTACACATATACTACAGTGTATATGTATATATACAAGTATTTCACTAGTTACATATATTACTGTAGTATATGTACATATAAACTAAAGTATTATATGTACATATATACTGAGTACATATATACTCAGTATATATGTACTCAGTATAAATAGACTGATAGATAGACTATAGATAGATACATTTGTTTATTTATCTATCTTAAAATAAATGCACATAGCATAACTCTCATAGTTTATATGAAGATTGTCAGAAAGGAAACTAGTTATATAGATAGAAAGATAGGTAGTGAGATAGAAAGATAGACAGATAGACATTTAGATATATTGATAGAAAGATAGATAGACATAAAGACAACTAGATAGACATACTAATGACAAATATATTTATAAATAAAGTTAAATAGTTAGAGAAATAGAAAGATAGAAGATGTATAGATATGCAGATACATAGATTTATTGATTGACAATTTAATAGATACATATATAGATAGATAGATATTAAATAGAAATATAGAAAGATAGAAAGATAGAAAGTAAAATAGATAGAAGGATATATATATATATATATACATATTGATAGAGAGACATATAAACTTATATATATATATATATATAGACAGATATACAGTCAAATAGATAAATAGATAGATAGATAAAAAGATAGAAGTCTATCTTTTTATCCTTTGTGTGTACATAAATATCCATTGCTAAACAAATCATTTGTACTGATAGTAACATATTTTGTTCTATTTGTATAAACAAATAGAACAAAATATATAATCTATCTTTCTTTCTATTTGTGCGCCAATTTATCTATGTCTGTATATCAATCAATCTATCTCTTTAACTTTCATTCTTTCTATCTATCTGTCTGTGTATCTTTCTATCTATCTATTTATATATCTATTTACCTACATATCTAACTTTCTATCTTACTATCTATTCATATGTTTGCCTATATATTTGTCTATCTATCTATTTATTTGTCTATCTATCTAATTTTTGTCTATCTATCTTTTAATCGATATGTCTATCTATTTATCTATCACTTTATCTATCAATATATTATCTATCTATCGATCTATATATTTATTTATGTATTTGTCTATATATCTAATTATCTGTTTGACTGTGTATCTTTTTGTCTATCTATCTATATATCTATCAATATTTAAATTCATCTATCTATCTATCTATCTGTCTGTATGTCTCTCTGTCTATCTTTCTATATTTCTATATTTCTATCTTTCTATCTATATATATGTACATTAAACTGTCTATCTATCTATATAACTATATGTCTATCTATCTATGTATCTATGTATCTATGTATCTAACAATCTATCTATCTATTTGTCTGTCTATCTATCTATCAATTTATCTATCTATCTATATGTATGTCTTACTATTTATATATATATATATATCTATCTATCTATATACATACATACAAACATACATATATATATATATAATCTTTCATTCTATCTATCTATTTATCTATTTATCTAAATGTATATCTATATGTCTATCTATTAGTCTATATATCTATCTATCTAACTATATTTTTGTCTATCTATATATCTCTTTATCTATGTATCTGCCTATATTTATATCTATCTTTCTATCTATCTATTTGTCTATCTATCTATATATCTAACTATCTATCTATTTGTCTAACTATCTATCCATCTAGCTATATATATATATGTCTAACTGTCTATCTATCTATCTACCTATCTATCTATTTAACTATATGTCTATCTATCTATTTATTTATCTATCTGTCTTTCTATCTTTTTGTCTATATATATATATTGATTTATCTATCTATGTATCTATCATTATGTCTATCTATCTATCTATCTATACATTTATATGTTTATATATTTATCTATATATCTATCTATCTTTCATTCTATCTATTTGTCTATCTATCTTTCTATCTATCATTCTATATTTTTATCTTTCTATTTATTTATCTATCTATCTATCTATCCAAGTATCTAACAATCTATTAGTCTATCTATAAATCTAATTATCTTTTGATCGATCTTTATATCTATCTAACTATCAATTTTTTATCAAACCATCTATAATTTTGTCTATAAATTTTCCTATCAATCAATCTATCAATCTATCAATCTTTCTATCTATCTATCAGTCTATATATCAATCTTTCTATCAATCCATTTGTCTATCTGTAGATCTATTTATGTATCATTCTATTTATCAATCTTTCTATTTATCTATAATTCTATCTATCTTTATTTCTATCTTTCTATTTGTTTGTCAATTTATATGTATATATGTTTATCAATTTATCTGTCTATCGATTTGTCAGTATTTCTCTCTCTATGTATTTGTTTATCTATTTGTCTATCTATCTATCTATCTTTATGTTAATCTATCTATCCATTTGTTTATCTATCACTATATTTGTATGTCTATCTACCTGTTTATCTATATTTCTATCTATCTTACTATCTATCTATCTGTATATCTATCTTCCAGACTTTTTATATTTCTATCTATTACTTTATCTATCTATTTATCTATCTATATTTTTGTCTGTCTATATTTCTGCCTATATTTCTATGTATTTATCTGTCTATCTATCTATCTGATCTATATGTCTATCTATCTAGTTTGTATGTCTATCTGTCTATATATCTTTTTATCATTATATCTATCTATCTATATATCTATTTGTGTATCAATATATCAATCAATCTATCTATATATCTATTTATCTATCTATCTATCTGTTTATTTATCTATCAACCTATATTTATATCAAACTATCTATTTATCTAATGATTTATCATTTTGTTTATATATCTGTCTATATTTCTATCTATCTTTCTTTCTATCTATTTGTCGATCTATATGTGTCTATATGTCTATCTATATTTTTATCTATCTAACTTTTTATTTGTATATCTATCTGTCCATCTATTTCTCCATCTATATATCTGTCAATCTACCTATCTATGTGTCTGACAATCTATTCATCTATTAATATATTTAATAATCTATCTATCTATCTATTGATTTTCCTATAAAATGGACTATCTATTTATCTATAAATCTATCTATCAATCTTTCTATCAATCTGTCTATAAATATTTCTATCAAACCATCTATCTATCTATCGATATATATGACTATCAATCAATCTATCAATCTTTCTATTTATCTGTCTATCTTTCTTTCTATCTTTGTATCTATTTGTTAATTTATCTATCTTTCTGTCTATCAATCTATATGTTTGTCAATATGTTAGTCTTGCTATCATTCTATTTTTCTATCTATTTGACTATCTGTCTCTAAAATTGTTCTATATGTCAATCTAACTGTCAATTATCTCTCTATTATTTCTCTATCTGTCACTATATCTATGTGTCTATCTACAGTGTCTATCTATCCTTATATATATATATATATATCTATCTATCTATCTATCTATCTGTTTATTTATCTATTTATATATCTATATCTTTATCTATCTATCTTTCTGCCTATCTATCTGTCTATTGATATATCTATATATCTGTCTATAAATATCTCTATCTATCTATTTATTTATCTATCTGTCTATATATCTAATTGACTATCTATTAACTTATTTCTCAGCCTATTTATATACCTATCTATCTATTTTTATTTCAAACTCTTTATTTATCTATCTATCTTTCATTTTGTCTATCTAACTATATTATCTATCTATCTTTATATTGATTTGTCTATCAATCTGTCTATCTATGTTTTTATCTATCTATCTTTTTTCTATTTGTCTATCTATTTATCTATTTATTTCTCTATCAATTTATCTATCTATCTACCTATCTATGTTTGTGTTTATCTATTTATCTATCTATATATATATATATATAATATATCTTTCAATCAATCTATCTATCTATATATCAATTTTTTATCAAACATTCTATCAATTTGCATAAAAATATTTCTATCAATCTGTCTAAAAATATTTTCTATCAATCTGTCTATCAATTTATCTATCATTCTTTTTATCAAACCATTTATATATCTGTAGATCATTGTGTCTATTAATCTATCTATCAATCTTTCTTTTTATTTGTATATCTATCTATCTTTCTTTCTTTCTATATATTTTTTATTTTGTAATTTATCTGTGTATTTATCTATCAGACTTTCTGTTTATCAATTTGTCACTCTATCTATCTATCTGTCTGTCTGTCTGTCTCTCTCTCTATCTATCTTTCTATGTTTCTGTCTTTCTATCTATCTATCTTTATATTGATTTGTCTATCTATCTGTCTATCTATCTTTTTATCTATCTATCTTTCTTTCTATTTGTCTATCTATATGTCTATCTATTTCTCTATCTATTTAGCTATCTATCTACCTATCTATGTTTGTGTTTATCTATTCATCTATCTATATATCTATATTATAATATATCTATCGATCTATCTATTTATCTATATATCTATATAATAATATATCTATCGATCTATCTATTTATCTATATATCAATTTTTTAATCAAACATTCTATCAATTTGTCTAAAAATATTTCTATCAATATGTCTATCAATCAGTCTATCAATTTATCTATCATTTTTTTATTAAATCATTTATATATCTGTAGATCTATGTGTCTATTAATATGTCTATCAATCTTTCTTTTTATATGTCTATCTATCTTTCTTTCTATATTTCTTTCTATTTTTTAATTTATGTGTGTTTTTATCTATCAAACTTTATATTTATCAATTTGTCACTCTTTCTATCTATCTATCTGTCTGTCTGTGTGTCTATCTATCTATCTAACTTTGTATCTATGTGCTTATCTATTTATCTTTCTATATGTCTATCTATGTATATGTATGTCAATATTTCTGACTATATATCTATCTATGGATCTACCTATCTATCTCTATATCTATATGGAAATCTATCTGCCTATCTCTCTGTCTATCAATCTTTCTATCA
>JAREIK010003422.1:148408-168408 GCA_029783825.1 Sapria himalayana | reverse complement strand
TTATCTATCTTTATATTTATCTATATATTTATCTAACTATCTATTTGTCTATCTATATTTATATCTATCTATCTTTCTATTTTTTTGTCTATCTATCTATCTATCTATCTATATTTCTATCATCTATTGGACTATCTATTTGTCTATCTATCCATCTATCTATCTATATATTTATCTTTCTATCTATCTATCTGTATATCTATCTATATGTATATTTATCTATCTATCTACTATTTGTGTATCTATATATCTAACTATCTATATATGTCTCAATATTTATATTAATCAATCTATCTATTTATAAATCTGTCTAACAATCTATCTATTAATTTATATATCAATATTTCTATTAATCTATCTATCCATTAATCTATCTATCTATCTATCTATTGTCTATCAATCAAACTTTTAATCTATTTATCTATTTGTCTATTTATCTATCTATCTTTTGTCTATCTATATATCTTTTTATCTATCAATCTATCTATCTTTTTATCAATAAAATCTATCTATCTATCTGTCTGCATGTCTATTTGGTAGACTTTTTATCTGTCAATCTATCTCTCTATCAGTCTATATATCTATCTATCTAACTAACTATCATCTATCTATCTATCTATTTATCTATCCATCTATCTATCTATATAATAATCTATTGATCTATCTATTTATCTTCTGTCTATATATCTATTTGTATGTCTATCTGTCTTTCATTCTATCTATCTATTTTTCTATCAATATCTTTTATCAATCTATCTATCAATTTGTATATCAATCTTTCAATCAATCTATCAATATATATGTCAATCTATCTATGTATAAATATTTCTATCTATCTATCTATCAATATAACTTTTTTATGTCTATCTATATATCATTCTTTCGATCTTTTTACTTGTACATCTATATGTCTATTTATCTTTCTATCTATCTATCCATCTAACTTTCTAATTCTCTGTCTATCAGCCTGTCTATCTATATGTCTATTTATATATCTATCTATATGTCTATCTATCTATTTAAATGTGTGTATGTATATATATATATATATATATATATATATATATATATATATATATATATTTGTGCATTATCTATCTATCTATCTATCTATGCATTTGGCTAATTATTTGTTAATATATATATCTATCTCTTTTTTCTATTTATCTATCAATCTTTCTTTCTATCATTCTATTTGTCTTTCAAATTTTCTTTGTATTTATATATCAATCTGTATGTCTGTCTATATATTATTTTTTCTATCTATATATCTATTTGTCTATATGGCTGTCTCTCTAGCTATCAACTATTTATCTACCTATCAGTCAGTCAGTCTATCTATCTATCTGTTTATATATCTATCTGTATGTCTATCTATTTGTCTATATATCAATATATCTATCTCACTATCTATCTATCTGTCTATCTATCTATCTATATATCTAATTGTCTATATATATGTCTATCGATACGTCTTCTGTATAGTTATATATCTTTCTATCTATCTGTCTATTATCAATCAATCTGTCTGTTTGTCTATATATCTATCTGTGTATCTTTCTCTCTATCTATCTATTTATCTTTTTATTTAACTATATGTTCATCTATCAATGTATCTATCTATCTTTCAGTCTATCAGTCTATCTCTATCTATCTGTAAGTTTATCAATCTTTCTTTCTATCTATCTTTTTATCTATATATCTATTTATCTATATATCTATATTTCTTTCTTTCAATCAATCTATCTATTTATCTATATGTCTATGTATGAATTTATTTATTTGTCTATGTATTTGTCGATCTATCTATCTACCTATCTTTCTTTCTATCTAGAAATCTACATATCTATTTTTTATATATCTATCAATCAATAATTCTAACTATATGTCTATCTATCTTTTTATATATCTATCTTTCTATATATCTATCTATCTCACTATCTATCTATCGATATATTTTTCTATCTATCTATCTATCTTTGTATCTGTCTATCTATTTATCTATCTATCTGTCTATCTATGTATCTATCTTACTAGCTATCTATCTATCTATATTTCTTTCTATCTTTATGTCTATCTATATGTCTATCTATTTGTCTATCTATTTGTCTTTGTATCTATCTGTATATCTATCTATGTTATACCCCATCCCCTCTGCGGTCTCATTCATTCCATCACACAATACAATGTGTAATAAAATAAAATTTTCTCAAATGTATCATACATTTTTTTTCCGTTTTATTTACTTAACGAAATAAAAAAACACACAACATATTATTTTAGCCACAACCGACTTTCCTTCACACGTGTGATCCCATATGTGGATATGTGATCAGTCCTGGACCTGTACATGAAAATGGATCTCGCAATAGAGTGAGCAAAGTTTAGTAGAGCTAAACTTTTACATAGATACTCTCTACCTAAGTGCATGTAAAACGTCATGCATATATATTGACACCCATTCAAGTACAATGTTTGATGAATGCAATTATGGATGAAATATTTATATGCACCTATTCCTGAGTCCCATCTACTCCCTCACACATGCCAAAGCTAGGTGTGACATATTATATATATAGATATATATATATATATATGTATATATGTATATATATCTATAAAAACACTACTTAAAATTACGAGAGCACCAACCAAATTACCGACCTAAAAATTTGGCCGGTTTTTACCGTTCAAATCATGACCATTAGCGACCAAAAAAGGGTATCGAAAAAAATATGCTTCGACCAAATTTCCAACCAAAGACCAACCATAATTACTGACCAAATATTTCTTGTCGGAAATTGGTCTGTAGAGTGGTTATCCAATATATATTACCGACTATTTAATGACCAAAAATTTATTAACATTAAAATTGGTCGGTACAGTGGTTTTTCAAATTATTTATAACTTTGTACTTACCGATGATTTACCGACCATATATATAGGTTGGTAATTACTGATCAATTCATGACCAATTTAGAGATCCAAAGAGGGGCATCGGAAAAAAATATTTCCGACCAAATTTCTGACCAACTACCAACGATATATTACCGACCAAATATATTTGGTTGGTATTATGGTTTGTAAATTATGAGGGAATTAGTGAAAAATATTGCCGAAAGATTACCTACCATTTAACAACCAAAAATATATAAGCATAAAAAATGATTGGTAAAGTGGTTATACAATATATTTATAACATAGTAATTAGCGACCAAACTTTCAACCGAATATTTAGGTCGGTAATTACTGACCAATTCACGACCAAATACCGACCATACCTATTGACCTATTGTTTTTGGTCGGAAATTAGTCTGTAAATTAGGATGAAATTTGTGAATAGAAATTACCGATAAATTATCGACTATTTAATGACCAAAAATATATTACCATTAAAATTGGTAAGTAATGTGGAATTCCAAACAATTATAATATTGTTCTTATTGATCTTTTACCGACCATAATTTTGGTCGGTAATTCATAGTTTTAATTTTTTGATTTAAAATTCATTTGTTAAGTCATTAAGACCTACATTCATTCGAAGATTCGTCATTTTTTTGAGCAGAGGCAACTGCATGCATAAATTCGATAAAATTTGTGTTTTTTCTTCTAAATCTAGGTAAGTTTTTCTTTGTTCTTCTCCTTCAAAATGCTTATACAAATTTCCGTCTCTCTAAATTTTATATAGACAATTGGATTTTCTTTTTTCAGTATAATCGGGTATTAGTTTTTTTTATTTCTTTTCTGAATTTCTTCATTTTGCTTCAATTTTATTTAACCTAACATGATTTTAACTCGACAAAATTAATTAAATTATAATTTATCAGTTTAATCTTTGTTCTTTTACTATTTAGATTTTTAGGATTTTATTGATTTTGAATTCAAATACAAAATGTTTGCATCCGAATACACTTAATGTTAATTGTTTATATTTATAAAATCATATGACATTGTGTATAAATGTCTGTACTTTAATATATATAATGATTAATGTTAAATTAACTTTTATATAATGGTAGATAGCGGTAGTGGTGCTACAAGTGGCAGCGGCTATAGCGGCAGCAGTAGTGGCGGCGTCGGTAGTGGCTGTAGCGGTAGTAGTGGTAGATGCGGCAGCTACGGCAGGAGTGGCAGGGACTACAGTAGAGGCGGCGGAAAAAGCGGCAACATCAGCAGTAGCGGCTACAGCGGAGGCAGTAGCATTAGCAGTGGTAGCGGCGGTGGCGGTAGTGGCGATAGTGGAGGCAACAGTAGTAGTAGCAGCCACAGCGGCAGCGGTAGTAGCGGTAGGGGTGGCAGTGAGCCGTAGGGAAGGCAATGGCGGCAGTAGTAGTGGGAGTAGTAGGAATGACAACAAATGCGGAATACACATATGTATATAGTTAGTATATACGTACGTATAATTCTGCAATATATTATGTACATATATACTGAGTATATATGTACTTGGTATATATGTACGCATAATATTGCAATTTATATGTACAAATTCTATAGTAATATATCTACGAGTGAAATGCTAGTATATATGTACATTTTTGCTGCAGTAATATATATTTATCAAAACATAGTTTTTTTTAATTTATTTTGATTTTAATTAGTGGTTTAAATTTCTTACAGATGTGGTACCGCATGATTTCCCATACGAAGCTTATATAAGTGAATGGATTTTTTAACAGACATGAAGCACCGTGACTTTGATAGCTTTTTCGCAACGAAAAGTTGATCAGAGAAGCAGAGTGAGAGAAAGCAATGTAAATCCATTGATAAATTATACTTTGCACAATCATTAGATATATTGATTATTAAAATGAAATATAATTTTTGTTATTTTTTTAGTTATTTAAAATATTGTATTAGAATAAGTTTTTCAATGATTTTTTTTGTTTAATTTAAAATTTTCATTTATAGTTTCTATTTTTTATTAAATTAAATATAAAAATATTAAATTAATTAATTAAATTTTAGTTTAACCTCTATGAAAATCAACTTTAATTTGTGTTTGTTCATGTCTATAATAATAATTTTTATATATCTGTGAAAAGATTTGTCTCCAAATTTTTTGGGTAGAGTTTTAGCTTATTGTAGGTATGTAAAAGCCTATTATCAGTAGTAGTAGCAGTGATAGTGGTGGCAGTGACGGCAATGACAATAGTGGCGTCCGCGGAAGCGACAGTGGCTCTAGTGGTGGTGGAGGTAGTAGCGGTGACTGTAGTGGCGCTAGTAGTGGCGGGAGCGGTAGCGATAGGAGTGGCAGCATTAGAGGCAGTGGCAGCAGCTGTAGCAATGGTTGCTTCGAAAGTAGTTGCAGCATCGGTAGTAGCAACGACTACACCAAAAGCAGTGGCAGCACCAGAAGTAGTGGTTTTGGCGGCAACTGCAGCAATGGCGGCAGTGATAGCTGCTACGGTCGTGGCAGCAGCGGCAGCAATAGCGGCAGGAATAGCTGCGGCCTTCAGCCGTAGCACCGGTAGTGGGGGCAGTGGCCAATGGTGACAGCCACGACAGCAGAGGCAGCTATGGCAGCAGTGGTAGTGGCGACAATAGTAATGGTATTAGTAGTGACAGTGGCAACGGCAGTAATGGCAAGAGTGATAGTGGGAGTAGCAGCAAAAACACCAAATGAGATATATACATACAAAGAAAGTCAGTATATACGTACATATAATACTACAGTATTATATGTACTTATATACTGAGTATATTTGTACTCAGTTTATATGTACACATAATATTACTATTTTTATATACATATATTACAGTAATATATGTACGAGTGAAATGCTTGTATACATTTACATATATAATACAATATTATGTATGTATCAAAACATAACTTTTTTTTAAATTGGACTGAATGGTTTAAATTTCTTACAGATATGATACCGCATTGTTCCACATATAAAGCTTCTATAAGTGATGAGATTTTTCACTAGACATTACGTGACGTGACATGAACAACTTTGTCGTAGTATAAAAATGATGATCAGAGGAGCAAATGGAGAGAAAACAATGTTAATGAATGGATATATTATACTTTATGCATTGTCAATAGATACATTGATAAATAAGATGAAATAAAATTGTGTTATTTTTTTGTTTCAATTGTATAAAATATTAAATTAGAATAAGATATTAAATGATTTTATTTTTTGTTTATTATAAATTATTTATAGTTTCAATTATTATTCAATTTGATATAAAAATATTAAATTATTTTATTAAAAAATTTTAAAATAATTTAAATTCTGAAATTAATTTTGAAATTAAAATATCTAGGAAAAAATCCCTTGCTAAATTAGCTAGGGAAATATTAAAATTAGCGACGGATTTTTGATCACTAATTTTATTTAGCTAAGGACTATATCCATTGCTAAAATTTATCGACAACACTTTAGTTAGGGAATTATCTATCGTTATTTTCGCTTGGCGACGGAAAATCTCATTTATCTTGCTAATTTAGCTAGGGAATTTCTATTCTTTAGCAAGGGATTTTTCTGTCGCTAATTTTTTAGCTAGAGACACTATCCATCGCTATATTTTAGTAAGAAGCACTTTAAATAGGGAACCGATCCGTTAGTAATCCATCGCTATATTTCATTTAGCGATGGAAAATGCTCATTTAGCTAGGGAATTGTCCCAGCTATATTGGATTTTTCTTGTAGTGTGGGACATGATCATGATTTTTAGATTATGAGCTAGTTTTTATATAAGATGATGATATGAACTATTTATTGTGTTTAGAGTTTTTAAAATTATTGTAACATATTTAATGTAAGTTATTTGTATTGTGTTTATTTTCAACAATGAACTAAATTAATATTTATTTTTCCAAAGATGTGTGTTTTTTATTAGTATGGGTTCTAATTATTTAAAATTAAATATATTGCAGTAATTTTTTAATTAATATAAAAAAATTTTAAATAAAAAGGTATTTTAGCGATGCATATTAAATTTTAGCGATGGAATATTCCGTAGCTAAAATGACTCAAAATGTGTACAAGAAAATAAATTAGCGATAGAATGCTACAATCCATTGCTATAATAGTGACGAAATATTGAATTCCATAACTAAGTTTAGCAACGGGATTCTGATTTTCCATCCCTATTTTAACGATGGATTGCAAATTTCTATGGCAATTTCAGTGATGGTTTGTTATAAAACATTGCTAAAATAGCGATGGAAATCTAAATCCATCTCTATTTTAGTGACAGAAAATTAAAAATTGTCACAAAAATAGTGATGGAAAATTAGGATCCATGACTACACTTAGCAACAGAAATCTGTCTCTCTTTCTGTCTATCTATGTCTACCATTCTATCTAATTATCTACTTGTGTATCTATCTGTCTATATATTTGTCTATCTATCTATCTATCTTTCTTTCTTTCTATATATATATATATATATATATATATATCTATTAATCAAGCAATCTATCTATCTATAAATCTAACTATCTATCTATATATAAATATATCTATTAGTCTATCTATTTATCTATCTATCTTTCTTTCTTTCTATCTTTCTATCTATCTATCTGTCTATCAATTAATCAATCTATCTGTCTATCTATATGTTTAACTATTTGTCTATATATCTACAAATCTATATATCTATATATCTATATGTCAATCTATTTTATAACTATCTTTCTATCATTTAATCTATCTATCTGTCTATCTATTTGTCAATCTATCTAACTATCTTTATATGTATCTATCTATCTATATGTCTATCTATCTATCTTTGTATTTATATATCTTTCTATAAATTTATCTATCTATCTTTCTATCTATATGTTTATTTATTTATTTATCAATCCAAGTATATATCTACCTGTCTACCTATCTATATATCTATCTATCTATTTATTTGTCTAACTATTTGTCTATCTATCTATCTTTCTATCTATGGATCTATATATTTAGCTAATTATTTTTCTATCTATTTATTTGTGTATCTATCTGTCTAAATATCTATTTATCTATCTGCCTACCTATTTAACTCTTTATCTATCTATCTATATATCAATCTATCTATCTATCTATCTATCTATCTGTCTATCTATCTGTCTGTCTGTCAATTGATCTATCTAATAATCTATCGATTTATTTGTTTATTTATCGATCATCTATCTATTTATCTATATTTTTATCTATCATTCAATCTATTTATCTATCCATCCATCTATCTATCTATTATATATATATATATATATATATGTCTAACTATATGTCTATCTATCAATCTATTTATATATCTATCTTACTTTCTTTGTATCTATCTATCTATCTTTTTATATATCTAACTATCTTACTTTCTTTGTATCTATTTATCTATTCATCCATCTATCTATCTATTAAATTTCTATATCTATATATATGTCTAACTATATGTCAATCTCTCTATCTATTTATATATCTAACTATCTTACTTTCTTTGTATCTATCTATCTATTTACATATCTATCTATCTATCTGATTATCTATCTATTTGTCTGTCTATCTATTTTCCTAATAAAATATCAAAATATCTATCTATATAATTGTCAATCTATCTCTTTATCTATTTGTATACCTATCAGTCTAACAAAATGTCTATCTATATGTCAATCAATCTCTCTATGAAACTTTCTATCAAACTATCTATAAATTTGTCTATTAATCTTTATATCAATCTGATTATCAATTTTCTATCAATCTATCTATCAATTTATTTATCTATCTGTTTATCTATGTAAATATCTATTAATTTATCTATCAATCTTTATATCAATCTATCTATCAATCTTTATATTTTTCTATCTATTGGTCAATAAATCTATCTATCTATCTGTCTGTCTGTCTGTTTGTCTATCTAAAATTCAATCTATTTATCAATTAATCTATCTACTATCTTTCAATGTATCTATCTAATTGTCTATCAATTGAACTTTCTATCTTTCATCAGCTAATTTATTTCTCTATCTAACTATTTATCAATAAATATGTATGTATATATTTAATATATCCATCTATCTATCTATCAATATATCTTTTTGTCTATCTATCTGTCTATCGATATATTTATCTATCTATCTATCTGTATATTTATCTATTTATCTATTTGTATAGCAATCTATCTACTTATCTATTTGTCTACCAATCTATCTACCTATTTATATAACTATCTATTTATTTGTCTATCTATCTATATATCTATTTACCTGTCTATCTATCAGTTTATCTATATGTTTATTTAGATATTTATCTATCTATATGTCTAATAATATGTCAATATATCTATTTATATAATTGTCTATCATTCAATGAATCTATCTGTCTACATATCAGTCTATCAATATGTCTATCTATATGTCAATCTATCTATCTAACAAACTTTCTACAATCTAGTTATAAATTTGTCTATTAATCTTTCTATCAATCTGACTTTCAATCTTTTTATCAATCTATCTATCATTCTATCTATCTATCTATCTATTTATCTATATATCTATTAATATATTTATCTATTTATCTATATATATATCAATCTATCTATCAATCTATATATCTGTCTATTTATCAATCTGAATATCAGGTCTATTTATCTGTCTATCTATCTATCTATTATTGTCTATCTAAAAATCAATCTATCTATCAATTAATCTATCTATCTTTATTTCTTTCTATATGTCTATCAATTAATCATTCTATCTTTTTATCTGTTTATGTATATGTCTATCTATTTATATTTCTATCTATCTATTTATTTCTCTATCTAATTATCTATCAATAAATATGCCTGTCTATATTACTATATATCTATCTATCAATAAATATTTCTTTGTGTCTAACTATTTTTTTATCTATCTATTTATCTATATATCTATTTATCTATCTATTTGTGTGTGTGTGTGTGTGTGTGTATCTATTTATCTATTTTTCTACCAATCTATCTACCTATGTATCTACTAATTTATTTATCTATGTATCTATCTGTCTATGAATTTGTCTATCAATCTGTCTATCAATCTTTCTATCACTCTCTTTATCAATTTATTTATTAATCTTATATCATTCTATCCATAAAATTGTCTATATATCTATCAATCTATCTGTCTCTCTAACTATCTATCTATTTATCTTTTTATCGATCTATTTGTATATATATCTATCTATCTGCTGTCTATCTATCTCTCTATCTATCTAACTATCTATCTATATGTGTATCTATATGTGTATATCATCTGTCTATATATATGTCTATCAATCAATCAATCTATATTTTTGTCTATATAATGATCTATCAATCAATTTATCTGTCTATCTATCTGACTATATCTTTATCTATTTATCTATCTATCTATTTATCTATATGTCTATCTCTCTTTCTATCTATGTGACTATCTATCTATATGTCTATCTATCTATTTGTCTATATATATATATATATATATATATATATCTATCTATCTATTTGTTTGTCTATCTATCTATATATCTATATATCGATAAATCTAACTTTTTATCTAACTATCTATATATATGTCTATCTATCTATCTATCTATTTCTTTATCTATCTTTTTGTCTATCTATTAGTTTATCTACCTATTTAACTATCTTACTATCTATTTGTCTATCTATTTGTCTATCTATTTGTCTATCTATATTTTTATCAATCAATCTATCTATATATATATATATATATATCAATCTATTTATCTATCTATCTATCTATTAAGCTATCAATCTATCAATCTATCTATTTATCTATCTATAAATCTATCTATCAATCTGGCTATCAATCTTTTTATTAATCTGTCTATCTATCAGTCTATCAAAGAGTCTATCTATATTTATATCAACTATCTATAAATCTATATTAAAATTAGTCTATCTATCTATCTATCAATTTTTATCTCTCTCTATTAATTTTTTTTATCTATCTATCATTGTTTCTATCAGTCTATTTGTGTGTCTATTTATATGTATGACTGTCTATCTATCTATCTATTTATCCTTTTGTCTCTAGGATTATATATCTTTCTAAATGTATTCCTATTCGTCTATCTATCTATTTTTCTATTTGTCTATCTATCAATCAATCTATATATTTATCTATATCTATTTATAAAGTTATCTATCTATCTCTCTATTTGTTTATCTCTCTATTTATTTATATATATCTTCAATCAATCTATCTGTCTATATTTTTATCTAACTTTATATATATATATATATATATCTACCTATCTAACTATCTATTTGTCTATCTTTTGTTTATCAATCATTTTATTTATTTGTCTATTTATTTGTCTATATATTTGTCTATCTATATATCTATTTATTTACTTATATATCTATCTATCTATATACTTGTTTATTTCTTTCTTTCTCTATCCGTCGATATATTTATTTATCTATCTATCTAATAATCTATCAATATATCTGTGTTTCTATTTGTCAATCTATCTACCTATCTAGTTGTCTATCTATTTGTCCATCTATTTATTTATCTATCAATTTATCTATTAATCTACATATCAATCGGTGTATTAATCAATCTAGTAATTTGTCTATAAATCTATTTATCAATCTGTCTATTATTATATCCATTAATTTGTTTATCTATCTATCTGCTAATATATCTATATGTCTATCTATATCTATATCTACCTATCTATCTTTCTGAATATTAATCTATATATCTATATGTCTATCTATCTTTCTAACTAACTAACTATCTATCTGTCTATATATACGTCTTTCTATCTATTTGTATAAATCTCTATCTATCTTTATGTCGATATATATATATATATCTCTCTCTATCTGTCTATCTATTTATCTATTTATCTATTTGTCTTTTTATCAATCAATCTATCTATCTATCTATTTGTCTATCTAACTCTCTATCTATCTGTCTATCTATTAGTTTATAATCTATCAATTTATCTGTCTATATATTAGTCTATTAATCTATCAATCTATCTATTTATCTATGTATCTTTTAATCAATTTATCTATTTGTCTAGCTATAAATCTATCAATAAATTAATCTATAAAGTTATATTTTTATCTATCTATCTGCCTATCTATCTCTTGATCTATCTATCTATATATCTGTATGTCTATCTATCTATATAATAATCTATCTATCTTTCTATGTGAGTTTTTATTTGTCTATCTATTTTTCTATCTATTTGTCTCTCTATCTTTCTATATATATCAATCTATCAATCTTTCTATCAATCTATCAATCAATTTATCAATCTATCTATCAATCTATCTATCAATCTATCTATCTATGAATATGTCTTTCATTCTATCAATCAATTTGTTTAGCAACTTTTATCTATTTCTCTATATGTCTGTCTGTCTATATATCCATCTTTTTGTCATCTATCTATATAATTGTCATTATATATATCTGTCTTTTTGTCTATCTATCTATCAATTTATCTATCTATATGTCTATAAATCTATGTATCTATTTGTCTATCAATCTATCGATCAATCTATCTATCAAACTGTCTATCTATCTATGTATCTATCTAATTGTCTATCTATTTGTGTGTATATCTTTTTATGTATTTGTTTGTCTATATGCCTACTTTCCTGACTATCTACCTATCTGACTATATATATATATATATATATATATATATATATATATATATATATATGTCTTTCTATTTATCTAACTATCTATCTATTAATCTATTTTTAGATTTATTTGTTTGTCTATATATTTGTTTGTATGTCTGTATGTCTATCTATCTGCCTATCTTTCTATTTTTATATCTATCTAATTTTCTGTCTATCTATCTATCTATTTTTCTATCTTTCTATCAATATATTTTTTTATAAATCTGTCTATCTATCTATCTATCTGTCAGTCTCTTAGTTTTTCTATCTATTTATCTATATATCTGTCTATCTATCTATCTATCTAATTTTTATTATTTCTATCTATCTATATGTCTATCTATCTGTCTATCTATTTGTCTATTTATTTGTTTAAAATTCTATTTATCTATTTGTATATAGATCTATCGATCTCTATCTTTATATATAATTATCTATCTGTCTATCAAAGAGTCTTTTTATCTTTCTATCAACTTACTTATCAATCTATTTATAAATATATTTATTTGTTAGTCTATTAATCTATCTATCTATCAATTGATCAATCTATCTATCAATTAATCAATCAATTTGTCTATCAATCAATCTATCTATATCAATTGATCAATCTATTTATAAATATATCTGTCATCATTCTATTAATCAATATGCCTAACAATTTGTTTATCAATTTGTCTATCAATTTGTCTTTCTTTGTGCCAATCTATTTATCTATTTATCTATCTATCAATTTATATATTCATCTATCTATTAATCTATCTTTCTTTCTTTCCATCTATCTATTTGTATGTCTATCTATTTATCAATCAATCTACCCATCTATATATCTATATATTTATCTATCTGTCTATCAATCTATTAATCTATCTATCTATCTAATAATCTTTTCTCTATTTTTTTATCTAACTATCGATCTATCTTTCTATCTATTTATCTTTCTATATATCTATCTTTCTATCTATCTATCTATTTGTCTATATATATACCGATCTATTTATCAATTTAACTATATATTTCCTTTTCTATCTATCTATATAACTATTTGTGTATCTTTCTATCTAATTATCCATCTAACTATCTATCTGCCTATCTATCTGTCTATATATCTATCTATCTTTCTATGTATTTGTTTGTCTGTTTGTATAAATATTTATCTGTCTATCTATCTTTCTATCTATCTAACTATGTATCTATTTATTTATCTATTAAATTATCTATTTCTCTATCTATCTATCTATCTATCTATCTGTGTATCTATCTATCTACCTATTTGTGTAGCTTTCTTTCTATTTATCTATCTGTTTGTTTTTATATCAATCTATCCATCTATATATCTATCTTTTTGTTTATCTTCTTGTCTATCTATATGTCTAAATTTCTATCTTTCTATCTATATATCTAACATCTATCTGTCTATCTTTTTGTCTCTATATTTGTCTATTTATCTGCCTATCTATCTATTTTTGTATCAATCAATCTATCTATCTATATATATGTATGTCTGCATGTTTACCTATATATCCATCAATTTATATGTATGTCAGTCTATCTATTTATCTATATGTCTATATAACTATCTTTTTTTAACTTTTTGTCTATCTATCTGTATATCTATCTATAGACATATAGATAGATAGTAAGATAAACAAATAGAAAGACAGATTGATATAATGATTAATAGAAAGATAGAAATATAGATTAATAGATATATTGATAAACATATTGATTGATAGATTCAAATATTGATTGATAGCTAGATAGATAGATAGACAAATAGATATAAAGATAGAAAGTCAGAAAGATAGATAGATAAATAGATAGATAGATATATACATAAATAAAAAAGTATATATATATATATATATATATATACACACACACACACACACACACACACACACACACACACACACACACATACACACTAACACAAATAGATAGATAGATAGATAGATAGATATATAGATAGACAAACAGACGGACAAATAGATAGACAGCTAGATAGACAGACACACATATAGAAATATAAAAATATAGACAAATAGATTGATAGATAGACAAATTAATAGAATAAATTGATAGACATATAGATAAACAAATCGATACAAAGATAGTTCGATAGATTTGAAGAATTTTTGATAGAGTGATTGATAAATAGATTGATCGGTAGATAGAAAGTTTGATAGATAGATAGATTGATTATTATACAGACAGATATATATATATATATATATATATATATATATATATAGAAAGATAGAAAGATAGCAATATAGATTTATAGATAGATAAGTAGATCCATATACAAATAGGAAAACACATAGATAGGCATATAGATAGATAGTTAGATAGACAATAAGATAGTCAGATAGATATAAAGATAGATAGATATAAGATAGATAGATAGACATATAGTTAGACAGACAGACATATAATAGATAAATAAATAGATATACAAATAGATAGAAAGATAGACATATAGATAGATAGATAGATAGATAAACAAATAAATAGTTAGATAGATAGCTAGATAGCCAGATAGATAGACATATAGGTAGATTGATAGAGAGAAATATAAATAGATAAATTGAAAAACATATAGATAAACAGATAGATAAACACATAGATAGATATATAGATAGACAAATTGAAAAACGTATAGATAGATAGATAGCTAGCTAGCTAGATAGATAGTTAAAAACATAGATAGAGAGATACACGTATCAAAAGATATATATATATATATATAGGTACATAGGTAGGTAGGTAGGTAGGTAGATAGTCATATAGATAGACAATAGATAGATAGATAGATAGAAGAAAGATAGTCATATAGATAGAATGATAGATAAATAAACATATAGTTAGATATGTATATAGACGAATAGAAAGACATTAAAAAACAAATTGATATGTAGATATTTAGACATATAGATAGATAGATATACAAATAGTATAAAGATATATAGATAAATAGATAGCTAGATAGATAAATAGATATATATATATATATATATATATATATATATATATTAATAGATAGATAGATTGATTGAAATAGAGATATACATATATATATATATATAGACAGATAGATAGATAGAAATATACACATAAAGATAAATAGATAGATAGATATATAGATAGATAAAAAGATAGACATATAGATAGTTTGATTGTTATAAAAAAAGACAGATAGATAGACATATAGATATATATATATATATATATCAAAAGATAGATAGATAGACATAGAGATATACAAATAGATAGAAAGATAGATAAAGATACAAATACATACATACATACATATATATATATATATATATATAGACAGATATGTAGAAAGATACACATAAAGATAGATAGATACTTAGACATATAAATAGATAAAAAGATAGACAGATTGATTGATTGATTGTTATATAAAAAAAAGTGTGATAAATAGACATATAGACACACACACACACACATATAGATAGATAGATAAATTAATAGAAAGAATGATAGATAGCCAGATAGATAGAAATATAGATATATATATATATATATATATATATATATATATATATATATATATAAAGATATTTAGAAAATATATATATAAATAGATTCATAGATTGATAGATATAGAGATAGATAGAAATATAGTAAATTGAAATATAAATAGACACATTTATAGAACCATAGAAACATACATAGATAGATGCATAGATAGAGAGAGACATTCACAAATAGATAGACATATAGATTGATAGAAAGATAAACAAATAGATAGACAAATAGATAAATAGATAGATAGACATAAAAATAGATAAACTGATAAATAGATAATAGATAGAGATATATATAGGTAGACAGATAAATCTCTGGATAAAAAGATGGATAGTTAGACAGATAAATTGATAGACGGATGAATAGAGAGACAAATAAATATAAATATAGATAGATCGACAGATTGATAGATAGTATGATATTTAGGTTTATAGACAACTTGATAGATTGATTTATAGAAAGATTGATAAAAAGATAGATAGATAGATAGATAGATAGGTAGGTAGATAAACAGATAGATAGAAACATAGTCAAATAGATAGATAGACAAATACATAGATAGACAGATAGATAGTCATATTATTTGATAGATAGATAGATAGAATATTAAACATATTGATAGATAAAGAGATAGATTAACATATCATTTAGTTATAAAGAAAGATAGATAGACAAATAAATAGATTGATAGATAGATAAAAAGATAGAAAGATAGATAGATAGATAGTTAGATAGAAAGATAGTTCAATATATAGATAGACATATATATAGATAGATAATTAGATATATAGATAGACTGATAGATAGATAGATAGACTGATTGATAGATATATAGATAGATAGACAGATAGATTGTTTAATTGATTGATTGATAAATAGATAGATTGATAGACAAATATATATATATATATATATATTGATCGATATATTGATAGATAGATTAAAAGACATATGGATAAATAGATTGATAGTTAGATTGATATAAAGAATAGATAGCTTTATAGATAGATTGATAGATATATAGATAAAAAAATAAATAGATAGTTAAATAGAAAGATATATATACAGTTAGATAGAAAGAAAGATAGATTATTAGATAGATATATAGATAGAAAGATAGATAAAGATACAAATACATACATACATACATATATATATATATAGACAAATAAGTAGAAAGATACACATAAAGATAGATAGATAGATATATAGATAGATAAAAAGATAGACATATAGATTGTTTGATTGTTATAAAAAAAGAAAGATAGATAGACATATAGATATATATATATCAAAAGATAGATAGATAGACATAGAGATATACAAATAGATAGAAAGATAGATAAAGATACAAATACATACATACATACATACATATATATATATATATATATATATATATATATATATAGACAGATAGGTAGAAAGATACACAGAAAGATAGATAGATACATAGACATATAAATAGATAAAAAGATAGACAGATTGATTGATTGATTGTTATATAAAAAGTGCGATAAATGGACATATAGATACACACACACACATACACATAGATAGATAGATAGATAGATAAATTAATAGATAGAATGATAGATAGCCAGATAGATAGAAATATAGATATATATATATATATATATATATATATATATAGAGAAAATAGATAGATAAATAGATTCATAGATTGATAGATATAGAGATAGATAGAAATATAGTAAATTGAAATATAAATAGACACATTTATAGAACAATAGAAACATACATAGATAGATGCATAGATAGAGAGAGACATTCACAAATAGATAGACAGATAGATTGATAGAAAGATAAACAAAGATAGAAAAATAGATAAATAGATATATAGATAGAAAAATAGATAAACAAATAAATAGACAAACAAATAAATAGACAGATAGATAGAGATATATATTGGTAGATAGATAAATCTATAGATAAAAAGATGGATAGTTAGATAGATAAATTGATAGACGGATGAATAGACAGACAAATAAATATAAATATAGATAGATCGACAGATTGATAGATAGTATGATATATAGGGTTATAAACAACTTGATAGATTGATTTATATAAAGATTGATAAAAGGATAGATAGATAGGTAGGTAGATAAACATATAGATAGAAACATAGACAAATAGATGGATAGACAAATACATAAATAGAAAGATAGATAGTCATATTATTTGATAGATAGATTGATAAAATATTAAACATATTGATAGATAAAGAAATAGATTAACATATCATTTAGTCATAAAGAAAGATAGATAGATAGACAAATAAATAGATGGATAGATAGATGAAAAGATATAAGAGAGATAGATAGATAGTTAGACAGAAAGATAGATAAATATATAGATAGACATATATATATAGATAGATAATTAGATATATAGATTGACTGATAGATAGATAGATAGATAGACAGATAGATTGATTAATTGATTTATTGACAAATAAATAGATTGATAGACATATATATATATATATATATATATATATATATATATATATTGATCGATATATTGATATTAGATTAAAAGACATGGATAAATAGATTGATAGTTAGATTGATATAAAGAATAGATAGCTTTATAGATAGATTGATAGACATATAGATAAAAAAATAAATAGATAGTTAAATAGAAAGATATATAGAAAGATATATATATAGTTAGATAGATAGAAAGATAGATTATTAGATAGATATATATATAGAAAGATAGATAAAGATACAAATACATACAGACATACATATATATATATATATATATATATATATATATATACAGATAGGTAGAAAGATACACATAAAGATAGATAGATACATAGACATATAAATAGATAAAAAGATAGACAAATTGATTGATTGATTGTTATATAAAAATAGCGATAAATAGACATATAGATACACACACACACATAGATAGATAGATAGATAAATTAATAGATAGAATGATAGATAGCTAGATAGATAGAAATATATATATATATATATATATATATATATATATATATATATAAAGATATTTAAAAAATAGATAGATAAATAGATACATAGATTGATAGATATAGAGATAGATAGAAATATAGTAAATTGAAATATAAATAGACACATTTATTGAACCATAGAAACATACATAGATAGATTCATAGATAGAGAGAGACATTCACAAATAGATAGACAGATAGATTGATAGAAATATAAACAAATAGATAGAGAAAAGATAAATAGATAGATAGACATAAAATAGATAAACTGATAAATAGATAATAGATAGAGATATATATAGGTAGACAGATAAATTTCTTGATAAAAAGATGGATAGTTAGACAGATAAATTGATAGACGGATGAATAAACAGACAAATAAATATAAATATAGATAGATCGACAGATTGATAGATAGTATGATATATAGGTTTAAAGACAACTTGATAGATTGATTTATAGAAAGATTGATAAAAAGATAGATAGATAGATAGATAGATAGGAAGGTAGATAAACAGATAGATAGAAACATAGACAAATAGATAGATAGACAAATACATAGATAGACAGATAGATAGTCATATTATTTGATAGATAGATAGAATATTAAACATATTGATAGATAAAGAGATAGATTAACATATCATTTAGTCATAAAGAAAGAAAGATAGATAGACAAATAAATAGATGGATAGATAGATAAAAAGATAGAAAGAAAGATAGATAGATAGTTAGTTAGATAGAAAGATAAATAAATATATAGATAGACATATATATAGATAGATAATTAGATATATAG